>JAVTVY010046794.1:0-23138 GCA_036873755.1 Hanleya hanleyi
GTGCTATCTGTAGACCGGTTTCACTGATAGCTGGTGTTCTCAATTGGTTAAGTAACGTGCTGACATAGGCTACGTCGTAAAACACACCTCCGTACAGCACACTCAGCAGGGTTAGCACTATCACCACAAAGCCCACTTGTGCTTTGCGCGTTTTGGGAGACGCGGTGTTCAGAGGCAGCTGCTGTTGGTCCATAGCACTGTGGTCGGACGTGGAATGAAGGAGGACGGCAGTGGTGTCTCGCTTTATAGTCGTTTCACCTGGTTGGCAGCGACCCAGGAATTGAAGGAACTGGGCCACCCTTGCCATTTCACGAAATGAAACAGTTTGCCACGTCGACGTTCCGTTTTCAAAATCTGCTCCACCGTGTAGTAGTCTTGCTGTGTTTTTACAACAGGCTGTAACTCCGTCTCGTAAAATGTCCCCAGCAACGTTTTCCCTTGGAGATCTTCCAGTTCATAGACTCGCCGCTGTCGGGGTAGGCGACGATTTAACAGGAAGTGCTCATCGCTCCAGTTGGGCAAGTAACTTTTTTCGAACTTGCCCTTGACTTTACTGATCCGTACAGCGTCTCCGACCTTGTACACCGCCTTCGTCGTTCGCTGCGATGGCCTGGGGTACAAGACACGCCGGACTTGGGCTTCATTGCGTTGGGTCACGGTAATGGGGGCTCTCTCTATACTCCGATGATAGGCTCGATTGTAACCTCTCACCAGTTTCGGGAGAACATCGATGTACCGCCTTGTATTCTTATAGGTGAAATATTTATACATGCGGCCTTTGAATGTCCTGTTGAACCTCTCCACCACGGAAGCCTTGGTCTCGTTGTACGTATGGAAGAAAAACACCTTCTGGGCTTTCAGAAACTGTTGGAACGGTCTGTTGGGGAATTCCGTGCCTTCGTCGGTTTGCAAATACAAAGGTTTGCGCCCGGTCTTAAAGATGTCTTTGAACGCCGCTATGAGATTCGCCCCCGTTTTCGTCCGGATGGGTACCACCCACGCATGCTTGGATAGGATATCGATGCACGTCAAGATATACCGATTCCCATCGTTGTGTTTGGCAAAGGCGCTCATATCGACCAAATCCGCTTGCCACTGGGCATCTATTCCTCCCACGATGACCCGGTTCCGTAGAAAATGGCGACGGACAGCTCGATGTAAGGTATAGGTGTCTTGTTTTCTTAGCCAATCTCGGACTTGGGCACGTTGTATCCCCTGGGGTTTGGCCGCTCGAGAGAGCCGACAATGCACTATAGGCCGCCGGACTGTCGGGACTGTAGTATAAGTTATCCAACACCTTCTCCCAGCGCTTCATGGTGACACAATGATGATGCACCCTGGCTCTATCGTTTATTTATAACGGGTATATCTTGGGCCGGAGTTTCTTTCTGATTTTCTTCATTGGCTTTCACAGTGTCCATGGTAAATGACCAGTCCAACTCGTCTGATGACCGCTTGATAATCACTTCATCCACATCTACCACGGCATGTTCCAATGCAGACCATAGACCAGGGTGAAGGGTAAAATGCACTGTACCCCCATCTAGCCGAGCCAATTGAGCAAAGAAAGGGCCGCGTCGGATGTACACATCGTGACACAAGTGGATGAGGTCGCCGTCCAGTTCACCAGACAACACCCGTTTGAATTTGGTCCAGCCCTCCCGGGACAGACGAATGTGGGCCGGGCACGGTTGTGTAGGGTCCGCATCACAGATGTCTCCCACCTCCTCCATGATATCGACCGTATCTGCATACACGTGCAGGAAAACCTCGGGGGTCAAGCTGAGATACGCCAGTATTATATGCTCCGCCATGGTCAATACGTGAATGGTACCAGAGTTGACTGTCTCCCGTATTTATAGGGACAACCCCGTGAGATCAAAGGATCAGGTGGTGATGTCACTGGGCTGACTGAGTCTAGCCGGGTAATCAATGGCATCGTCGTCGTCGGGTTCATGGCTAGACAGTTGTTCATGGGGTTCTGCCGCCGCTTCCCTCAGGGCACGAGCCCACTCCAACTCGTCTGATGACCGCTCGTCCGGTGTAAACAGCTGGTCCACGATAGGCACCACTTTCTCGAAGGCTATCCACAGATCGGGGACTAGGGTGAAGCCTCGCGTAGGGTCTTGGTAGCGGCCCAGACGTGGGAAGAAGGGTCCACGGTATACGTAGATGGCATTGTCTATGTGGATGACGTGTCCGTCGAGCTCGCCGCTCAACACCCGTTTAAATTTGGTCCAGGCGTCACGGTGTGGCGTCACCGTATTCGATACGGTCTCAGCGGGCGACCAGCAAACATCTCCACGGTCTTCCACGAGGGTGACTTCATCTTCATAGACGTGTAACCCCACCTGGAGTGTAAGGGGCAGGATGGCTCGTAGGACGGGTGACATGCTTGATCCAATGACGATCGGTGAATGACACACACTGTGTCTGACCCTCGTATTTATAGTGTCAATGCCATAGCGCCAGGGTCAATAGGGCACAGACTAGTGTGAGGCCAACCAGCCGGCGCTGGTTCCGGCGTGAGCGCTCCTGGTCCATAGCGCGAGCATCAAGTATGGCTGTCATAGTCCAGTAGTGGTGAGTGATGGCACGCCTCTCCATCGAGTGCACTCTGTGGAGGACCGCTTCTGTGAACTCGTTCAGGATCTGGCGTCGTCCCTCGTTGTCGTCGCCATCTGCAAACATGGACGGACCACTGCTCGGTAACCCGTGAATGAATTCACCACGGTGGCATACTGTAAAATGCGAGTCGCATGGGGCTGGGTCTCCGCCATGGCTCTGCAACCGTAGAAATGAAGGTGTAGGATCCAGAGGGACGTGTTTTATAGACCAGGTCACACATGCGCGCCTAGACGTCGGGTGTAGTCCGTGATACGTACTATTCTGATGGGTTTGTCCAAAGAAGAGAACAACAACGACACAGATTACAGATCAATCCTTTTATTATGCGTGAACATTATAGAAATGCATGTACTGACCTGTCTGTGGGGGTTTTCCACAATGGCGGTCACCTTCCGCCATTATCCGCCATTATCCGCCATTTTTCCACAATGGCGGCCACCTTCCGCCATTAGCCGCCATTTTCCAACAATGGCGGTCAGACAAGTCTGGGCATGTCCAAAGGTCACGCTCCATTCACCCAAACCGGAAGTGACGTCATTTTTACATCCGGGCACTTCGCGTCTGCGCCTGCATTGAGGTATGTATGAGGGTCTTCATGCGCGTGCGCACAATGCGGCTCACCAGTACACCAGTCTTAATCCTCGTCTTGGGATAGAGTGTGCTAAAAATAGATTACCAGCTAGCGTGCTATAAAAGGGAAGCGGCCTTGCCGTTTCATCAGACACTCTGTCAACCACCAAGATGTTCACTTGCACAACTCCCCAGAAGCAGTTTACTCGCCCAGAAGATTTACGACGCCACGAGGCCTCCATCCACAACGGCGCACGGTATACTTGTATAACCTGCGCACGGTCATTTAATCGGGAGGATCAGTTAATGCGCCACGAACGTTCAATTCATGGGCCACCCAAGCGTCCATGCGAGGATTGTGGTCAACTCTTCAAACGACGCAGTCAGTTGCTGCGACACCAACGGTTGATTCATGCCCCAGTACAGAGTCATACGCCTGACAACATCGAACATTTTCTGGGCGATTTCACCAAGATGTTCACTTGCACAACTTGTCAGAAGCAGTTTACTCGTCTAGATAATTTTCGACGCCACGAGGCCTCCACCCACAACGATGCACGGTATACTTGTATAACCTGCGCAGGGTCATTTAATCGGGAGGATCAGTTACTGCGTCACGAACGTTCAATTCATGGGCGACGCAAGCGTCCATGCGAGGATTGTGGTCAACTCTTCAAACGCCGCAGTCAGTTAAGACGGCATCAGCGTTTGGTTCATGGTCCGTCTCTACGGTTTGAGCGACAACTTCCTACTGAAGAGGAGCCGCGGAAGGTCAAACCCAGTGAAGATAAGCCCGGGGAGACGAACGCCAATGGTGATGCGATGAAGGAGAGCCGCCTATACCCACAGTTCAGAAGAGCCTGGGTATCCAGCCGGACCCCAGCGTTACGGTTTTGAGTCATACGCCTGACAACATCGAACATTTTCTGGGCGATCTCTTACAGGACAACCATCCAGTGAGTGACATCGATCGGCGCCATTGGTCCATGACACGGCACTGTTTCCACCCTCATGGCCCTATTCAAGATATTTACAATTTTCCACTGACCAACCGCACCTGTCTACGCAGCTACGTGGAAACCATCTTCAAAGATCAAACTACGGCCTTCAAATTGAATGTCGCTTTCGGATACATCTTACGTCACAAAAAGACGGGCCAGTTACGGTATTATTATCCCGGCAATAATATCTATGTGTCTGACCAGCCGTTCACTATCATTAACCGGAGGTCACTAGAGACGATGCTGGAGATACTGGACACCGTGGAACCCTTGAGATTGGCACATCGTCAACGCCCCAACATACAATGGGTGGTAGAGAGGGTAACCAATATCACGTTTTTCCTGACCAAGCTGACCGACCACCACCATCGGTTGAATGCGTCACCCGCGCACTGATGAATACCATAACATGCCGCACATACTCTCTATGTCTACATGCTGATCGTTGAATTGAGCTCAGTAAACCCTTGTACCTAACGTGACGGTGCGTTAAATAATAAAACACGATGTTTGATATTTCAGTTTGTTTTGCTGTGAACATACTAAACATACCCAGGGCGGTTCCCCCAGCCTGGGTGTGATGTAACATTGGGGATAATAAAATATATAAACATTGCTGAACTTGTTATTCACGACAACCGCTATCCGATTGTATAATACTCCGCGCGCGCGCGCGCACTGCCGGTGATGACGCGCGCGCGCGCTGCGGCGGGGGGGGGGGGGGGGGGGGCGGGGAAACACCCCGGCGGTTGAACATACGGACGTGTAAGGGGAAACATTTGGAACTCTTCTATGTTTGGAGGTAGTTTTAGTGAAAAACCCGGAAGTGACGTCACAACCCCCACGTGACCTGCGCAGCAGAATGTTAACGACACCCTAGTGTAACTCCCTCACCTAGGCTTGACATGGATACCTCACTCGATCCCATCGGCCCATGAGGAGCCCACCTACACCCCAACACGTCTATTTCCATACCCTTTGGCCACCGCGCATGCGCAGAGTGACGATAGTTCAACCCCACACCCAGCCCATCAGATGTCCCTTCACCTAGGCTTCACTTTGATACCTCACTCGACCCCATTGGACCATTCGTGGCTCCCCCAGCTCCAACACGTAGAGCGGGACCCATACAGGGTCCAGTTTTCGACACTAGGTGACCACATCCCGACAAAATGGCCAGTTTTCGACACCGGATGTGCCGCCATCTTGAACATACGTGCCGCCATCTTGGATATGTCCCATAATGCACCGGGTCAAAATACTCGCTTCTGATTGGACGAGAGCTCTGGGACGGATTTGAAATACTCGCTTCTGATTGGACGAGAGCTCCGCATTGCATCTGCGCATGCGCAGAATGATATTCCTACCGCACACCCAACCCATCAGATGCCCCTTCACCTAGGCTTCACTTTGATACCTCACTCGACCCCATTGCACCATGAGGGGCTCCCCTACATCCCAAAACGTCTATGCGCATGCGCAGAATGGTGACAACGCCCGAGCCGCTAGTGCAGTCAGATGCCCCTTCACGAATGCTTCACATCGATACCTCACTCGACCCCATCGGACCATGAGTAGCTCCCCTAGCTCCAAAACGTCTATTTCCATACCTTTGGGCCACCGCGCATGCGCAGAATGGTGACAACGCACGAGCCGCTAGTGCAGTCAGATGCCCCTTCACGAATGCTTCACATCGATACCTCACTCGACCCCATTGGACCATGAGTAACTCCCCTAGCTCCAAAACGTCTATTTCCATACCCTTGGGCCACCTCGCATGCGCAGAATGCCGATAGTTCAACCCCACACCCAGCCCATCAGATGCCCCTTCACATAAGCTTCACCTTGATACCTCACTCGACCCCATTGGACCATTAGGGACTCCCCTACATCCCAAAACGGCTATTTTCATACCCTTCGGCCACCGCGCATGCGCAGAAGGCCGATATGTCAACCCCACACCCAGCCCATTAGATGCCCCTTCACATAAGCTTCACTTTGATACCTCACTCGACCCCATCCGACCATTTTATCTAGGGACTACTTTTTCTCCGCGGAAGCTTTTTCCCGAGACCGAATCACCGCCAAAACCGCGGCCAGACCGCATCACCGCGGATGAATACATCCTGAATACATCCCCTCCAACAATTGGAACTCTCCTGGATTGGAGGTAGCTTTTGGTCCTTCTGCCGGAACTATACTGCACTTGACCTCTCCTCCCGCCTCGTTTCCGCCCCAAATGACCTCTACATCCGGGTGAAATAGACCTCCAAATCCACTAACCCTACTACTGCCGCTTCTGCAGAACCCATGGTAGAAGTTGAAATATCAAGCTTTTCCCATAGCCTGTAGGTAGAACAGCAATACAGTCTCTGCCGTTGTAAGCTGCCGTCAGTGCCTCTACTTGTTTTTCTTTCAAGGTGACACAAACACCCAGCTTTCTCTTAGCGAATTCCAGCGCTTCGATGAAATTACCCGTTTCTCTCTCACCGTGGCCAGCTGGCATGGGCGCAGCCATATTGTTTTCTTGATCGGAACTGTGCGAACTACTTCCTGTATTAGATAACTCGCTTTCACGGCCAAGTATACATACCGACAATAATTTGTTCGCGATTGATATGCTCCGAAACGGAAAGAGTCATTTCCCAATTATATAGCCCACGTTATGTTTAGCAATTCGCTTCTAACTCGGCGGAGTCAGCAGGTCAATGACAAGCCGGATACAGACGGGTGAAAATCATACGCCGCCTACTCACCCCCCAAAGTTTGGGGGGATGGCTCCCATTTATACCCGTGAGACTCTTTCTCGCAGTAGGGAGTCTCGCGAGACGAGAATGCCTGAATAACCTAAAATAACAACCTGGATAACACAGTTAACCTAGTTTACAGCGGACAGAATTAGCAAAATAGCCAACTGTTTTATTATTGATGTGAAGAAAGAATTGAGGCAAAGGAGTTCCAGAAATAGGCCTACTATTAAAAGAGTTTTCCCCAGAAAACGTCTTAAGTTGGAAAGATAAGATTTGTGGTAGCATATAGTCTGCAGCGCGTGTGAACAAATTTTTCGTCGAAATATCAGATTTTCAGTAAAATATGGGGCTCAGTATCTAAATATATGCTCGAAGCTTTATGTAGGGACCGAGATGAATCTTCAGAAGGTCATGTACAAAGCATCGTTTCATAAAAATAAACTTCTTTTACGTATTAGAAAATGATTGATCTGCATGAATAAGACAGTTGAACTTTGTACTTTCACAGGGTATAATATTTGAGGTCCGACATGTGATATTTTACGGTGTAATCCCTCATTTCGTTGTCCAAACATACCCAGTATGTATTCACTGGTCCCGTCAAAACCGCCCTCACAACTTGAAAGAAGTCTTTGCTTTCATTCATAATTGTAAAATCTGCCGAATATGTGATAAGCTATAAACGCTGTAGTAACTCTACCTGGCTGGGGAGATTGTGTGTGTTCCACAGCCCGGTATACGAGAAACAATGGACGGTTCATATTTGGGTCACTTTCTACCATACCTGACAAGGTAAACACAATTTCATTGGCTGCGCTGATAACGTTACAGTCACGTCACAATTCAGTCCATTCTCTTTATTTCTTCAATATTTCTTGTAAATTATCATATTTGATTACATAATTAATCCACCCATTTTCATTAATTTGACAACAATTTTGTCACGAACGAGGAATAAAACCGTGTCTTCTGATTCGGTTTGTCGCCATTTTGCTTTTATCTTTAATGCTTTGTACCCAGAACTATCCAGAATCAGGAAGCGACTGGTCCGATAGAAACTTTTCGATTAATGTTCCCGTTATGATCACCTGTCACTGTGATCAGTATATTATGGCCAAATGATTTACATTTATACAGCAATGTTAACGAAACTGAACCTGACTGATTTATTTTGTGGTCTGAAGCCTAAGACTGAGCCCTTTTCTCCATCTTCATCATCCTCGCGAGCCAGTGTATCAATCAATAGGTTACGACCTGGACTAGTGCAGATGCATCTTCATATACCACGTCCATTCCTACGGTACAACTCAGCACGGAGCTATGTATAGTAAATATTATATATATTAACGGGCGTGGGGTAGAAAGGTGCCTTTTCTTCCGTTTTATCGTTTCTATTGCGAGATTCGGTTCTTGTTCAATCGTTGTATACGCTTTCGCGCATAAATAGTAATTTTGCATATTTTACACACTTCTCAGAGGCCTAAATATAATTTGACTTGTATTGCCACATTTTAAACAAATGCTCAGAAACGTAAGAAAAAATGTTCATTGATATTTATTGCAAGGTGTCGAATTGTTTCTGAACGACTGTCGCCACTATCTAAACTACTCGTTCATATAGCGGTCTAAACAATTCCTCTATATATTAATAATAAGATACAGATGTTCTACGGGTGAATGTGAGACATATCAGAAAATCAAGTTAAAATTCCAGTCCACAAGATGTACTGCTGAATTACTGTCCCCAAACAGAACGCACCAGTTTCTTCCTAGACTATATAGT
Source organism: Hanleya hanleyi (assembly GCA_036873755.1). Lineage (NCBI taxonomy): Eukaryota > Metazoa > Mollusca > Polyplacophora > Lepidopleurida > Hanleyidae > Hanleya > Hanleya hanleyi. Next base: position 8,733 of record JAVTVY010046794.1, read on the forward strand.
ACAACCGAATGTGTTTATTCAAACTATAATGAAAGCGTTCATTGCAATGTCACACTCTTGTCATTTTATATTCCATAGAGTAAAAGGACTGTAAAACCTGTATAATCCATTCCGAAGTTTGGTCCCGCGTTTACTCAGTCGATCGTGTCCATTCCTCCACGTGACGTACATATATATCAACCACTCGGCTAAACAGATGACATTAATTGGTAGAAATAGACATACGCCCATATCGCGCAACAGAAAAAAATGGACCCGCCCATTTATGGACCCGTCTCGTTAAGGCCGTCAGAGCCTGGAGACATGAAAAGTACGGTAGTGCATTGCTTGTTCTATAATCATGGACTCGCCCATAATGAAATATTCTGTGCATCCCGAAATACCTCAATGATGCCACACAGGCTTGTATCTATGGCATACCATTGTGGACTTACCAAATGTCATCGAGTTTGATTGATCCTAGCATTGAATACAAGTTCCGTTTTTCGTGGATGTTAAACTGTGTTTAGTTACTCTTCATAAGGTCTGATATGAGAGCCTGGAACAGTAAGTAAAATTCCTATTTTATTCTTTATAATTTTACTAAAAAACATCTGAGCCTTTAACCATATGAATAGATATACAATGGAGCCTACAATGCATGGCAAGCCGTTTATATTCAATCGGTTATTTGACATATGTAGAACAGGTTTGCACAAATGTTAAAAAGATTTCAACATACATGTACGTATAAAAGAGTTACACATGTATAAAAGTGCGCATTTAATTCAATATGTTGAGAAGTTTTATACATATATAAAAAAAATTATACAAAAGTAAAATAGTAAATTTATTTGACATAAATGTAAAACTTTTTCACGTATGTCTAAAACTTCTTCACATATGTTTAAACCTTTTCGACACATGTTGAATACAAGTTTTTTCAACATGAGGAAACGTTTTGCACATATGTATAAACTTTTTGCACATATGTGCAAAAGTTTTCAAAGTATGTCTAAATTCTTCAGAATATGGAACCAATTATAGTTATGTGTTCTTCATACGATCTTGGTTCTTCAGTTTGGTTCCACCTGTGTAGAAGACAAGAGGAGTGAAGAAGCACTCATATTTCTGAGAGTGTATGGACAGACAGAAATGAAGTTTGAAATTGCAATATTGTATTCCGCTATATATGCAATTCACATGACAAGAGATTACAGTGTATTGAGAACTCGAAATCTAATTCATAAATAATCTGAATAATCAATTTGTTCTGGATACAACTTCTAAGTGAAGTGGAAAAACGTTTTGACCAAGTCTTGTTCATTCCGTCGAAAGTGGGGTTCTATCAAGTAAATTAAACACTGTTTTAATGACATTATTTGTCCAGCCTAAAGCAATTTCCTGTCCTTAAACCGAATAACTGATCGTAAATACGTTCCGTTCAATTGGGCTATGAATACTCCCGATATTTGATTAACCCTATAGACTATCGGATTTAGTAAAGGGTTCAGATCTTCCCAGACCGCTGGTCAAGCAAAGGTTGATTTCTAACTAAATGCTGCATGCGTCTCATCCCTGCCCTCCAATTTAACGGGTAATTGAAGAGCCCATCGTGCCGTATCAATAGCAGGAGTCCGTGCTGCTTTTCTGAGCTGCCGCAGAAATCTCCCCATATCTTGAATTTATTGTCAACAGTCCGAACAATGCTTGTGCCAAGAAAAACCAGAAAAACACAAACTGACCGAACCATAACTATCCACTTGTTATAGTACCAGTACATCAAATACTAATACAGCGTGTTAGACCCATGCATGAAAGATGCATGCTGGAGAGCAAATATGTATATAAACTGTATATCAGATGTCACGGCAAGTTTATATGTGAGTATCTGAACCCATATACACGTGTTCTATAGTTTAGTGTCTGTGAGTCGTTCTTGGTGAGCTGTGGGTCTGTACGTTTGGGACATTTACTGAGGTTCGGGTTTCCGACATGTCGTGAGAAATGATGTCTTTATGGATTTTTCCGCATTACAGAATCGAGTGAGTTAGATTTTGACGTTTCGCCCTAAGACGATTTGCAGAGCCATGGTTTCTCTAATTAACTCGATGGTCCTGGCACCGCTGGTTTGTTTATCTTTGGTAAGTAATCTTACTTATCTTACATCACATAGCTTTCTCTCTAATCGCGCATAGACTACATATGTTTCAAAGAATTGTGTCTCCCGAAAACTAGAAAGTTTTGATCTGTATATCTTTCAAACGTTATCTTTGAATAATGTATATCCTGTCAATTCTTTCAGTTTTTCAAAAGTGATTTCAAATTATTGTTATTCTGCGGACTTAGACTTCCATCATTTTAACGTTTCCAAAGTCGATGGTATTCTATACTCCATCAGATAGACAGAGTGCATGGCCGTATAGGGGATTGAACGAGCGAGTTAACAAACAAAAGTTGTCCTGGTCATATATATATATATATTTTTTATTCTCCTGGAATACTATTGAAGAACGAGTTAAACTCAATTTTAGCAACGTAACACAGAAATGATGCACCTTTTATATGTTAATTTAACGCTTGTTATCCGGACAGCTGGCGATCAATGACCTGCGTCTAACTAAGTACAGCTAGAGGAATTGTAGTCCGCTTCATATCTTTGAATCAGCATTTTGTATGAACAAAGAATATAACGTGTCTGTGCAGCTGATCAGCTACAGGTTCATATAATTTCACTTTGCCCAATCTTTTAACCCAGGAGAATATTTTGAACTGGAGATAATAATTTTATACATGTACTATATTTTCTCATTATTCGAAGAGAGTGTCTGTTTGCTTAGAATAAGGTAAAATTTGACAAATATTGCATGAAAATATGCCAGCTATATCACCAGTCACCAGATAAAAGATACATATATATTATACGAACCAGTAGCTGATCAGCTGAAGTCACGGGTCACTGCAAATACATGATCTTCTTTGTTCTCAATAACGTGGAAAAGGTAGATTCAGCTAAGACCTGTTTTCCTAACGCACACCATCACGATGTAGGAATAGTAGTCTCTACTATAGAAAAACACACGAAGTATGACTAAATTTCCTAGTAGTAGGTATTTCGAGGGTTTCTCTATTTTTTTGTTTTTTTTCGACTATTTTCCGCAAAAAAATTCTAGTTTAGCACAGAATTCTTCACAATCTCTTCATTTTTTTTCATCGCCGAAAACCAAACAAACTTCTTGGAAACGTTTACACCGAGGTTTAAACCTGAATCACCGCCATCGCCGTAAAAAGATTTCCACCGCGGAGTAAAGGTTTCCGCCGCGGGGAAAACTTAGTTTCCACTGCGGTGTAAACGTTCCCAATAATTTTGTTTGGTTTTCGGTGAAAAAAAGGATGAAGAAATTGTGACGACCTTACTAGCAATGACAGAAATCCAAAGAACTTGTGTGCAACTGTTTATAGAAACTGTTTGTTGGAAAATAGCCGAAAAATAGAGAAACCCCGAAGAAAATCAGAAAAAGTAATAAAAAAATTGACAAATCCAAAAAAAGAAGTCAATGACCCGTATGGGCCACCGTACCAAGGACACGCAGAGATTTCTCTCACACCGGACTGAGGATGGTTGTTTGGAGATTAGAGTTGTTACAAATTTGTCTTTTTCTGGGACAGAAACGTCATGGAACTGGTACAAGCATACTTATAATTCATCGACTGAGACACGCCATTTAGCTGGCGGTCAGCATAATTAAATAAGAAACAAGACGATAGGTTAACTCGTGTGCACTGTTAAGCAGTTCAGCCATGTGGTGCGACTGGCACATACAACTACAGACAAGAGACATGCACCAACCGGGAAGAGTATATAATTAACAAATTCTACAGTTTACACAGGTTTATAATTACTTTAATCTCGGTATTACCAGAATTCGTTTCAAATATTTACGTTTTCCTCTTCTAAACTTCTGCAGTATTCCGGTGCAACAATTACAACATTCACGTGATTGTATACCATTCACAACTTCTCTGGGATATTCGGAAGTGATCGGGTTCATTCGTAGATGTCTGCTCGGGATACTATCAGACGTACACCGACAGTGGGACGTTACAATCTCCGACAATGGAATAATGCAATCCCCCACTTGCGCTAAAATGATGGTAATCATTTGACAATAGATCATCCCTGATAGCAGCGGCAGGGGCATTGCCGCGTGGCTCCCAGTAGTTCGTTCTTCTCATCTCTTTGCCATCTTTTCGGCATCGGAAATATTTTAATCAATGATAGGCCTAAGTGGACTATTTCCGACCTCATGTTGCTAAAATTGTCATATATGCAAACACAATGGTTCTTTCTTGGAATAGTAGGATAATTTCATCCATATTTACCATATTAACAACAGTTATCAATAGTTATAAATATCCCCTCCATGCTAAAGAGATAGGAAAGAGACGAGAAGAAGGAACCGCTTGGAGCCACGCGTCAATCCATCTGCCGGACAGATATTGTCAAATGATTAACTTGACTTTTAGGAGTTTTAAACAATTTCAATGCATCGAGAAATATATTTTAAAAGAAAGAGACCATTGTCCTGATTTCTGTCATCTGGTTGCCAGGCATTTTACCAGTAATTTTACGGAATAGTTCTAACAGTGTATAACTACCCCTAGTATAGGTGCCAGAACACATTCCCACAAGTTTAAGTTATATTCATGCTCCGCTATATATGTACATTCGTTGTATATAACTGGATGTAAAATGGAACAAATCCACTGATTCAGTCTGTCGAGCAATGTTTATATGCTTCTGCTGCATGTCACTCAAAAAAAAAAAATTGTAGCGAGCATGTTGACGCTTATTGACGCAACTGGAAACCAGTAATTATTTGAGGCAAAAATTTCACACATGATGTATGACTAAATCTTTGATATACTTGCAATAACAACCATTAATGACACTGTCGTAATTGCGTCATTAGTGGTCGACTCTCTATGCAAAGTCGCCAGCTAATGTCGCAATTGCGACAATAGATTAGCGGTTGACTGCATGCAGAGTCGCCTGCTAATGACGCAGCAACGACATTAGCTGGCGGTCCTGACAACTGCTAATTGCGACAATTGTGTCATAAGTAGTTGCAAGAGTGCTTAATCAATAAAGTGGCATACTAGATATAATTGGACATGAACGTTACCTACTTCCTTAATGACTATAGATTTAATATTGGTAAAAAACATTTATAGATGTGTGGGTGATCTAATGGCTCCCATCGGAGAAGGGTTTCCTAGTTATGAAGTTATGCCCGTTTCAACTGGAGCCAGAAAATAAACATTTCTTAAAATAATTTAGGTTTCGGTTACTGAATGTTCAAGTATATTAACAATTATCCCACACAACATATTGCTAGTTTCAGTCGGGTACCTCTATTTCCATTCGTCAAATGTCATCAGTGAAGGTTATGAAAAATGAACTTTTTAAAATGTTGTTTGATCCCGTGAAAAGCCGTTAAAAGTAAACCTGGCTGGACAACTACGATCAATTAGAAACTGACCTCCAAAATGGACCAAGGGCGGCGACATCAAACGACCGACCCTGCGTTTATTCTGCTAATGGCCCGGTAAAGAATGCTGATCGCCGATTAGCTCCTGCCAAACATAATGTCGCTTGATCATATTTTACTGACCTTAAAAGTAGAACGATCCTGGTTGATAAATACGATCTGGCTACCTGATTTCTAGTCCGAGCTTCCTATTTATGGATTTACGGCCCTGTTACTCGAGAATCATGAGACTCAGTGCCTCGAAATTTGTCTTAGTATACAATATAATATTCTATGCCAATTGAGCAATTTATGGTAGTGTAAGTATATTATGTTGATAATTCTGTATTGCACCTGACCTGGGGTATTTACCCATCTAAAGATACAAGGTCCTTTAACAAAACAGAATGGTGTACGGATAGATTTCTGCATTGATTATGTAATCATCGTTTGATAATCGACTTGAAATGTGTCTCCAATACTACATGACGTCGCCAGTTCCGATCCAGTGTCAGTTCCGACCCACTTCCTAAAATATTGCTTCCTGCCACAACCATGATCACGCGAGATCATAAAACATTTGGTGCATTCAAGCAAGTTGATCAACCTATCAATCATGGTTAAATTATATCATACATTCACTGGTTAACCGTTTTGTTAGGAGATAGCTTTGCAGACCCACTCCATACCCACGACTACATCGTTCTAAGTACAAACACCATGACCCGCCGTCATGAAAAAACAGTGTCGTCTGCTAGCGCTTCCAATCAAAGTTTTGATGTTTTGTTCCTCGCATATAATTATCATATGGTTCTCTGTTTCTGTCATAAATTTTTTCATTAGAGTGTCACTCTAAAGACTACCTGCTCCATTGTTGACATCAATTTACGGAGCCAGTTCCGAACCGCCATCATCCAGTTATGGCCAAGCTGGGTCGTACCATGGCCTGAACATGTCTTGCGAACGCAGCGCTCACTACGTAAATTCGTAACTCCGTAACTCGAGTGCCGAATAGGATTTCTTTTCTTTAATCTGCTATTCAGAGGTAAAATTAATTGATTTAACGTCGTTTTTGAGTGAGTATACGCTTATTTATGGTGTTCTATTTGGGCCAAGTTTGCGTCGCGTGGCGACTTTTAGAAACTCGCCACTCGCCACGCGCCGTGGACCTCTCCGGCGCACGGCGACTGGCGACTTTCTGCTATCTCTTAACCTGCAAAAACTCGCCAGTCGCCACGCGCCGTAAAACACGGCGAGTTTCGCTCTATCTCTTAACCTGGAAAAACTCGCCGCGCGCCACTCGCTGGATGAACCACGGCGCACGGCGACTGGCGACTTTTGACTGTAGTGAAACTCGCCACTCGCCACGCGCCGTGGACCTGTCCGGCGCGCGGCGACTGGCGACTTTCTGCTATCTCTTAACCTGCAAAAACTCGCCAGTCGCCACGCGCCGTAAAACACGGCGAGTTTCGCTCTATCTCTCAACCTGGAAAAACTCGCTGCGCGTCACTCGCCGGACAAACCCCGGCGCGCGGCGACTGGCGACTTTTGACTACTGGAATTCTCAGGACTTTTTCTCAAATGCGCATGCCCAGGGAGCATCAATTATGCAGTTGCTATATCATAAATCACAGTCGCGATCTCATAGAATTTGAGGAAGTAAAAAAGGAAAAATAATATGGAAACTGTTGAAAGAAATACGTCTTTTCATCTTTAGAAATAGGGTCTTGATAGTTTGTAGGGTTTGTGATACAGGAAATATCAACCCAATAAAGAGCCGCTCTAGGGATTAAAATAACAATAAAGGAACTCTTATACAAAGATATCGCCCGACTCTTTCACATAAAACTTACGAAGAGAAAAATTCAATCATCCAAAGAAAATGTTAGCATTTTTTCTTACTTTTTTAATCAATATGACGATGACGCTCAATTCGCTTTCTTAATATTTCATACAGCATATTAGCTGACGTTGCTTTTATCTTGTAAAACAAAATTCCCGCGTCGAGTGCTTTATTGTATTTTAAATAAGGAACAATTTCAAAGCGATTCATTCTGAATTGAAAACGATATGCTGTTTTATAAATATATATAGGCACTTATATAAAACGGATGAAAACACGATTGAAAATGTTGTCTCGGTGTTAATAAGAACTGAAACTTTTTAAAATATACCAGCAGAAAATAACGGGAGTGTGCAAGTTCTGCACAGAAACGGATAACGAGTATTTTAATAAAAAAATATCTGCACATTTGACAAAATTAGATTGCCCTATGTGCTTATTGCATTAAAAAACAACTTGTTTCAAAAAACAACTATGCTAATTATTACAGATAGCTTACATCTTCAAAATTAGTTACGTAGCATCAGATGTAGCTGGAGAGTTCATTCATTAGAAATTATGTATATTTATGCACGAGGAAGAGATTTAAAATTAAATTGAATGACAGCATGTTTCGAACAAAATATTCCGATAATTGCTGCTCCCCGGACATGCGCAATTGAGGAAAAGTCCTGAGAATTCCAGAAGTCAAAAGTCGCCAGTCGCCGCGCGCCGTGGTTCGTCCGGCGAGTGGCGCGCGGCGATTTTTTCCAGGTTAAGAGATAGAGCGAAACTCGCCGCGTTTTACGGCGCGTGGCGACTGGCGAGTTTTTGCAGGTTAAGAGATAGCAGAAAGTCGCCAGTCGCCGCGCGCCGGACAGGTCCACGGCGCGTGGCGAGTGGCGAGTTTCTCTTCAGTCAAAAGTCGCCAGTCGCCACGCGCCGTGGTTCGTCCGGCGAGTGGCGCGCGGCGAGTTTTTCCAGGTTAAGAGATAGAGCGAAACTCGCCGCGTTTTACGGCGCGTGGCGACTGGCGAGTTTTTGCAGGTTAAGAGATAGCAGAAAGTCGCCAGTCGCCGCGCGCCGGAGTGTCCACGGCGCGTGGCGAGTGGCGAGTTTCTAAAAGTCGCCACGCGACGCAAACTTGGCCCAAATAGAACACCATACTTATTAGCCATCGGAGTTATTTCAGTGTCCAATATATCTTTCCAATATGATCAGCTCGTCCATATCACTAATACCCTCCAACCCGCATTCTTTAATAACGCTAAATGTTCACTTTTGAGATGAAGACATACAAAAAGAAATATCCAGCTAGGACCCTATTCTGGGGGAAAAGTGATCATGTTGACGACTACATATGTTTATATCTGGGTCAAGGTCAACGTCAAAACGGCCCTATAATTGCTGGGTGCAGGGTTCTGTACGTAACGGAATGGTACTACACGGTAATCTCCAGGCCAGTACTGTACTGTACTGTACTGAGCTATTCAGAACCGAAACTGATCAGTATTATATAGGTTTTTATATAAATCCCTGTTATGCCATTCATGAACAATTATGCTCATATGGTTGACCAGTAATTGTCGCCCTTTCATCTTCAGTCGATTATACGTGCATGGCGGACACATGACTATTTCGTCTGTCCTCGGAAATTTTTAGATCGGATTAATACGAAATTGATAAGATAGGAAAAATCGCCCCTCCTCAAAAAATGGACCGAAATGTAATTCCCTCACACAGTAGTAGTATATAGGGTTGATCTCGAGTCGCATTGACCTTTGACCTCAGAAATTTGCATATCACGTGACAGAGGTCAAAGGTCATTGAGTGCACTTGAGTTGACCTGTATCCTTTCATCTTGTCTTTGACCTTGGATCATGTTTAGACATGTTAGGGTTGGGGTTTTCCCATCACGTGCGCATGTGTATGACGTCACTTCCGGTCTGGGTGAATGGGGCGTGACCTGTGAACATGATAGGACATGTACTGACCTGTCTGTGGGGGTTTTCCCTACAATGTCGTTCACCTTCGTGTTTTTTCGGTGAGGTCCGTGGGAACATGATAGGCCATGTACTGACCTGTCTGTGGGGGTTTTCCCGCCAGAATTTCGCTGTCGTCTGCTTGGGGTTGTCACGTGCCGAACACCTGGCTTCCCGAATTGCAACAGTGTTGCACGTTCGCAAGGATTGACCTATATCCGGGTCCTTTGGCAATACCATTGATGGGATGCATGTACTGACTTGTATTTGGGGTTTTTCCATCACGGGGAGATCAGGTGATAGTTCAAGGTCATATTGAATGATAGGAATGCGTGTACTGACCTGTTCATCCGTGGTTTACATCCGGGGACTTATATCCGGGTCCATCATGCGGCGGTCACGTGATTAGGAGTGCATGTACGGAGTTGTATGCCGTCCATTCATTTGAGTCGGGGACTTGGGGTCCCTACGGAAGGATTTTGCAAGTCATGGGTGGGTCTATGTAAAATGAGGATTTGTCTCGAAAATATAAAAAGCGGAACACGGACTTTACCTCTAAAATAGGGGAAAGCCCCTATCAACTCTATCCCAGAGGGCTAATATCGGTCCCTGGCTTATCGGGTTCTGCCTGGAGTGGGTGTATGTAAAATTAGGATTTGTCCCGAAAATATAAAAAGCGGAACATGGACTTTACCGCTAAAATAGGGGAAAACTCCTATCAACCCTATCCCAAAGGGCTAATATCGATCCCTGGCTTATCGGGGCCTGCTGAGAGAGTGGGGGAGTGGGTGTATGTAAAATTAGGATTTGTCCCGAAAATATAAAAAGCGGAACACGGACTTTACCGCTAAAATAGGGAAAAACTCCTATCAACCCTATCCCAAAGGGCTAATATCGGTCCCTGGCTTATCGGGGCCTGCTGAGAGAGTGGGGGAGTGGGTGTATGTAAAATTAGGATTTGTCCCGAAAATATAAAAAGCGGAACACGGACTTTACCCCTACAATAGATGACAACTCCTATCAGCCCTATCCAAAAGGGCTAATATCGGTCCCCGGGCTTATCGGGGCCTGGGTGCATGGGTGGGTGCATGTAAAAGTTTCTCCAGAAAAAATATAAAAAACGGAACACGGACTTTACCCCTAAACTAGGGGAAACCCCCATATCAAGGGCGTATATTGACTCCCATTGACCTTTGACCTCCAGTATAGAGTGCGTATATTCACTACCAATGACCTTTGACCTCAAAAATTTGCATATCGTGACCTTTGACAGCCAATCAGAAGCGAGTATTTTGACCTCGTCTGACTGTATGCATGTACTGACTTGGTTCTGGGGGTTTTCCATCATGGGGAGTGCGCAGGTGTATGACGTCACTTCCGGTCTGCGTGAATCGGGCGTGACCTGGGACTATGGGATGTATGTACTGACTTGGTTCTGGGATTTTTCCATCACGGAGAGGTCACGTGATAGTTCAAGGTCATTTGAATGATAGGAATGCATGTACTGACCTGTTCATTGATCCGGGGACTTGTTTACATCCGGGTCATTCGTTGTGGTGGGGTCTGCGCAAGTGTGTGACGTCACTTCCGGTTTTACTAAAACTACCTCCGAACACAGAAGAGTTCCAATTTTCACTTAGACGTAGGGTCCGGGTTTTCCCAGGCGCGGCCCGCCCCGCCCCGCCCCGCCACGGCCGCAGCGCGCGCGCGCGCGGGTTATCCGGAAGTGCGCGGTATCACCGGAAGTGCGCTGGTGAATTTCGGATTATCCTAGGCCACTGATTGGCTACTTTCTCAACGGTGTTCAAAGCCAGTTTCACCGAATCCCCACATGTCTGTTATAGCCTTCATGCATTATGCTCATATAGAAAACACACAAGACAAGGGTTTTTTGGTGAGATCTCATTTTGTTTGTCACTTCACTCCACCTGTAACTTGTAACTCCTCGTCAAATGTTGGAATGCCCGCTCGTAACCTAGACCAAAACATGTACTTGGTCTGTGGGCTGATTTCATTGGCTCTCTATTTTACTGCAGTGCTCTTACATTGTTTTCTGGACATTGATGGGTTACATTTGGCCCCATCCTAGGCCACTGATTGGCTACTTTTCTCAGTCCATTCATTGACCGAATCCCCACATGTCTGTTATAGCCTTCAAGCACTATGCTCATATAGAAAACACACAAGATAGGGTTTTTTGGTGAGATCTCATTTTTTTATTCAGTGAACAACAACAACGTGAGAACAACCACGTGAAAACTGAAGCCCAGAACAGGGGGCTTTACGTGAAAAAACTTAAGCCCAGAACAGGGGGGCTTGTAAACTTAAGCCCAGAACAGGGGGCTTGTACATTGAAAGAACTTAAGCCCAGAACGGGGCTTGTACATTGAAATCCTGGGCGGCCCAGTCATATACGAATACATCTCGGTCCTCGGTTTTGGGGTACTCGTCAAACATCTGTACGATGGTAGATAAGGTTCTTCCCCGGCATCGATGGTACAGGTAAAACAAGCAATATTGTCCGCACACGCTACTGGTCAGGCTTTGCAACGTTTGACTGTTCCAACACCACGTCTCTGTGCCTTGATCCATGAAGTCTGTTAAATCGGGATGGAGAGGTGGCAGGCCGTACGGGTCAAAGTATTCGCCCTGCTGTTCTGTCAAGTACACGGCCACCCAATGTTCACCGGGCCGATCCATGGGGTCCGTGTTGAGAACGTAAGCAGCAGGATACATACGGTCTAATGGGAACACATCTCGGGCGAACACCTCTTGAAAGACCATAAATGTCCCTGGGTCATTCTCCAGCACGGTGGTTATCTGGTCTGTATCCATGTTAGGTGGAAAAGTCACACAGGACGTTGCGTGCCTTGTCCACTTGAATGATGTTGTCAAACTCGGCGTGGCAGATCACATTGACGGTGGTCCCGAGGGCTCGTGCAAAGTGGATTTCCAACCGTAAATTGCCTTGCTTGGGCAGGGCCAGCTGATGGTCGTTCTCTAAGGTGGGGGTCAGATCGAAACAGAACAACGTGTATCCGTTCGCGTAGTCCTCCCGACTGATCATATTCCATTCGTCCTGGTCGATTTGACCGGTGGCTGTAAACAGGCTCTGATAGGCTCGAATGAAATTCCTGCGCCCAAAGTTCGGTGTTAAGGCCGTGCAGGGCCACAAAATTGATGCCGAAATGTTTAAAGTCAAACGGATTCTCTGGGTAGGTTCCGCTGAAACTGGTATTTTCCACACAGGCCAGGATCAATCGTTTGGGTAGTTCCCCCAGGAACAGGTTTTCTTTGTTGGTGCTCATATTTCCAGCAGGCACAGAGAACACTTTGGTTTGTACACGTCGGATAGGGTACTGGGCTGGTTTTGTTTCCAAGGCTTCGAGGTGTCCCAGTTGAACGGCTGGATTCGGCTGCACTTTTCGGACATACAGGACTGCGTCTTGGATGACAATCTTATAGTCGGCTGCATGTCCGTCTACGTCAGTGGCCATCAAGGCGAAGGTCGGAGGCGCCCGTATCAGTCGGATTTTGATGGGGATCTTGTTCAAGAGGTACCGGTCTTGCATGAAAATGTCTGCGTGCAGTCGACCCATGAGATCCACCGAGGCGCCGTTGGCCGTGAAAGCCTTCCGTTTGTTATATCCTTCCTTGTCCACCGTGCTCATGTGCTCGGCTGTGTCCTGGTAGAATAAAGCGGCTGTCAGCTGAGATTTTTTAGCCTCTCGTCCATACGACAACAGCGTCTCGATGTAGGCTCGATAGGGGTACGTGTTGGTCGAGTCACTGATGAGTTTGTCGCTGAGAAAAATATCCACCTGTTGAAACATCGAATTCAGCCAGAGATTCGTCGGGCCCACCGTTGCAGCTTGGATGATTCTGGAGCCATCCCCATTGACGACCTTGGCTTTCACATACAAGTATGTATGGGCTAAATCCACATAGGCCGTATCCGCATTACTGATGTTGAACTCGATGGGCCCTGTTTCGTTGATGCTGGAGAGCGGGAGATGTTCCACCCATAATCCTTGTTCGGCACTGGTCTGTGTAGGCGGGACGGTCCACAAATCAAATTCACTGTTGGTGGAGGGGCAGGACTCTGCGTGGATCAAGGACATGTTTAAGAAAAGATATCCTGGGTCTTCGATGTGCGTCGTCGCTGGGTCGGTCGTCGACTGGTGCGTGGTCTCGGTGGGGCAGCTCTGTTATTCCCTACGGTGCGTTGTGCTTTGGCCACCAAGACGCCTCCCGCTTCTTTGATCCGCCGTTTTAAGGCTTCTTTGGGTGCCGTGCCACCCAAGACATCACCGGGCACTTGCAGTCCACTGTGTACCGCTTGTTTGCCGATTGCTTTCACCCCACGCGTCACCAAGGGCAGGAACGTTTTGACGATGCTCCCGAGTATGTTCCCCAGCCCATGTCCTCCTTGCATGCGTGCACCGCTAAAGACCGGAAAGCCACCCCCGGCCTGTTGGGCATAATAGTCCATATAGCTGCGTGCATCGCACTCGTAAGGTACTTTCATTATGGAAAGTGGGGAGCACGTGCTTGTCGAAAATGAAGTGTCAGCACCACTTTTCCTCGTTCGAATGCCACCGGTCGTCCCGTGTCATCTCTTATATCCAACGTGATCGTGTTGATGTCAGTTTGTCGTACGGGCAAGTAGAGCATGTGGGTGAAACTGTGGGTGACTTGACCTCCATACGTCTTTTTAATGGGGACTACCCGTAACAGAGGTGTGTTGATATCGCCCACGATGTGGTTGTCCACCACGTCCGAGTAGACGTAGAGTCCGTACATACCCGACTTCATATCCATCGGGATGTGGCCATGGTCCTCGGATGGATCCGTGTAGGTCGGGTGAGCGAGACCCAGCATTTGCTGTAGGATAGGACTCAGTACGACACTCACGTTGGCGGTGAGAAGGATCTGTGCCTTGTCGTTGTGTGCGTTGTAATCGAAGTCCACGTGATTCTTGAAGGGAAAGGATTTGATGGGTTTTGAAACATTCGTGACCTCCCGTAGAGCCTTATAATGCAACAGTCTTGTCAGCCCACCCATGAACTCCTTGGGGTATCGTATTGGCCTT
>JAVTVY010046795.1:0-22837 GCA_036873755.1 Hanleya hanleyi
GGTAGGTCAAATTTCACACCCCGCCACAAAATCAGAAATTTCGAATTTTGATGAAAACAAAAATGTTAAATTTAATTTTTTAGAGTAATTTCATCAGTGCCTAGAATTCTATATTTTGCGCAACAATTAGAAATGATCCCCCTTTGTTCTGACATCTTATTGCCTTGTAAGATGCATGTCCGATAAGTGATCTGTTCTGTAACTCCTCCGACAGCCATACCCTAGTCTATGGTATGATGGCCGAGAAGGGACATAGCTGTATTACATTATGAATCTGGACCGACACACGAAGGCAGTATGCAAAGTCGCGAAGGCAGGATGCAAAGTGGCGAAGCCAGGATGCGAAAAACGAAGGCAGGATGCAAAGCGCGAAGTCTGGATGCAAAGGACGAAGGCAGGATGCGAAGCACAAAGCAAAGCGCGAAGTCTGGATGCAAAGGGCGAAGGCAGGATGCGAAGCACAAAGTCAGGATACAAAGTGCGAAGCCTGGATGAGAAGCGTGAAGTCAAGATGCGAAGGCAGGATGGGAAGTATGAAGCCAAGATGCGAAGTGCGAAGTCAGGATGCGAAATCAAAACCTGAAGCGCGAAGTCTGCAAAGTCAGGATGTGAAGCGCAAAGTCAGGATGCGAAGTGCGAAGCAAGAATGCGAAGTGGCGAAGCCAGGATGCGAAGTCACGATATGAAATCAAAACAAAACAATCCAAACACTGGAAGTGAAGTGCAAAGCCAGGATGCGAAGGCAGAATGCGAAGCGTGAAGTCAGGATGCGAAATCAAAACAATGCGAAGTGCGAAGTCAGTATGCGAAATCAAAACAAGCACTGAATGAGCGCAAAGACCTCCGTCGAGGCAACAGGGTCAGTAGGGGAATAGTACATCACTGAATAACATAGGGCCGGATGCCAAGCTCAATTTTGCATTTGTTGACGTGAACTTCACCAATGGTAATTAACGTGAGATTGACGGTTCCCCACTAGCATGTCCAGCTAGGGATGTGGAAGTCACATTCCCAGCAAATAATATTTCTTTGATTTCACGTGCTTGAAATATTGGGGTATGGAATAGAGTATATTGATGGAAAACCTGGAATACTGCTTGAGACATTAGGCCCCTTTCCACCCACACCTCCCCATGAGAGGACACCCCCACCCAAATCAACACGTTAGCGGCAGAAATGAGACCCTGTGTGCCTAGTTTTACCAACTTGCTTGTGGTTTTATGCTATAGGCCCTACACATCAACACTTCATATTTTGTACGTGTACAGTATAGCATCCTCATTGACAGAATCCTCTACAAAACACATCTGATTTTACCGACACTTCGTTCTGATCTGTCTCAGCATCATGTGTGGATTCAATGGGCTCGGAATAATTTTGTATACTGGTGGTTACAGGTCACCTTCACCATAATGTATCAATTACCATGGACTTGCACATGTATCACATTCATATTGAATGGTGATGGCTGATGAGAATATTGCCAATATGGAACAAATGGCTGGATTCCAGCGAATAAAAAGTTCATGTTAATCATAAACAACATACAATTAATAATACTATCAAATAATTATGTATATTCCTTGTCGACCTCAATATAATACAGACAATATTATGACTGAATCAGGGTAACAGATATCCAAGGGTATATATGTCTACACTAAACTGAAGGAGATCCATGATGCGTATTATATTATGTTGTTAAACTTCACTTGCTAATCTCGATTATGTTGCTTATTGTGAAAATAAATGAAGTTATGAAAATAAATTTAGTATGATTGCCCAGTATCCTCAAATTAGAAATATCTTCAGCAGCTAAAGTTAAGCCAATCATAATATATAACACCATGGTACTCAGGAAATGAAGTCTTTGTTTCTAGAAGCTAAATCATTTCTGACACATTCAAGTCCTCACCTGGTCAAGGGAGATAATTTTGTAAAAAAAAAAAAAAACTAGAGCCTATAGGCTTTGGGATGTAATCTACTACTGAATCTGCCAGTGGATTTACCATAGCGAATTTGGGGTAAATGAATACGGATGCATTTCGGTTTACCAATTCAGAACAGGCTTCACCTCCCATCCAGCTGGAATGTAATAATGTGTCTCAGTTTATACATTCATGCATGTACAGATATCCAGTGACAGTAATCGCATGTACAGATATCCAGTGACAGTAATCGAGTCAAGGCCTCGTTTGAGAGAAATAAAGTATAAGTAGATCTTTTGCGATATCTGCAGATATGAGACAACACAGCTGTATTTTAATGAAGATCCATCAATATAAAAATATATAAAAATAATTTTCGGACGGGAACGAAACTGGTACATAAATTGAATGAGCATCAATGCTCTTACGCTCATACTATTCAGCTTATATCACTGACGTCCCTACCCTCCTTGTTGCCCCCGCTGATTCACATCGCATATTTCGCGCCTCTTGGCCGTAACGGGGCGCTCTGCACAGGTCAACCACCAATGACCAATGGATATCACTCTTACGGAAGAGTCTTGGCAATATGAGTTGTCTCCCTTCTCAAACGTTCATATGTCGTTAATGGCAAAACTAACAATAAACGGACGGCAAAACAGCTCTTATTACGTTAATTTCTGAGTTAGAATGAACAGATTTTTGGACAACTTCCTCCATTGTTTTGTAAGGTTCGTCAACTGATTGCAAACATTTGTTTACTGATACCTTCAAATAATTACCAAATAACTCCCTGCAAATGTTGTTAATATCCCACTGATAAGACCAGGGCCTGATTCAGGCCGTTTTTGAACCCGTTATAACGGGTTTGGGCGCCATGAATTTGGGCGCCCAAATGAGAGAAAAAAAAAAAAAAAAAAAAAAAAAAAAAATTTTGTTAGCAAATTCCCTCTGAACAGGCTGAAACCTATATTAATGCAATTACTATTGCCAAATATTAAGTTATCAGGCTGTATTTAGACCATTCAATACTCCCACAGCTTCCATGGGCTTCGACAGTCCCACATCGCGGCCTACTTCACTATAACTTATCACACTCTGGGCCAGGTAAGGGTGCCCAAACTAAAAGTCTAGATCAGGCCCTGAAGACCACGCTTTATCGTCATGAGTATATAAGGAAATCAAGCTGCCTAGAATGGTAATGTAAAAACACCGTTCAATTGTTTCAGATTTTGAATTGAATGTTGACTGTAATAAAGACGGAGAAAAGTTCCTTTGAGAGATGCGATAAGAGGGCGTGTCGCTGTCAAAATATTGGCATGACTTCCACATTACGCGAGAGTCGTGATCTCATTATCATGAAGGCATGACGTAATTTCGATCACGTGAGGTAGTTAT
The DNA here is from genome assembly GCA_036873755.1 of Hanleya hanleyi. NCBI lineage: Eukaryota > Metazoa > Mollusca > Polyplacophora > Lepidopleurida > Hanleyidae > Hanleya > Hanleya hanleyi. The sequence goes on from JAVTVY010046795.1 coordinate 3,327, forward strand.
CCAATCGTGGTTAGTATGAGGAATCTGGTTACCTCCGAGCTATTACGGCACGGCGATTGGGTGCCAAGAGGCACGAACTTGGCGATGTGAACCAGCGGGGGAAACAAGGAGAGTAGGGACGTCAGTGATACAAGCTGTTTATCAGCGTACAATGCTGTTAATAATACTTGACATAATCTGTGTACATTTTTACAGAAATCTGTTTACCTCTTTATTTCGCATCCTAATTCATTCCATAATAGAGGCTTGTTGTGCATGCTGTCACCCAAAGATTCTTGTAATCCGTCAAATATGGGCCGTAAATCATCCAAAGACGCTGAATTTTAGCAACCTTAAAAATACTGTTACATCTTCAACAGAACTTGGCAATCTCTGTTTTATTGCAGTTCAGCGCTCAAGGCGAGACGTGACACTGATTGGTCAATAAGTCGAACAACAACAACAACACGTGCCTTTTTCCTATGGCGGAATTAAAACACAGGGCGCTTCTGTTGCTCTGACTGTCGTGTGACTGTGTTTGATAAAAAGTGAATTTCCCTTGAAATATAGGTTTTCGAGTTGTTTTATTGACCAATCAGTGTCAAGCGTGGCCTAATCTACGCCCGGTGATTCCGGGACCACATGGAAATGCAGGGACAAAGTTTCGTGAAATCAGGGTCATTGACTAATAAATGCCCAGTGTTACGTCCAGGGTTAAAAAAAAACAAACAAACAAAAAAATCAGTAAAAAAAAAATCCTGTCAAATGTTGACCTGCCTAACATTTTCGAATTCCATTCCAGTTTTCCATGACTTGCAACAAAATTCAACCAGACACGAAATTCCATTACTTTCAAGATTTTTCTCTGGAAAATGTGGTTTTCAAGATCCGCCATTTTCCTGTTTGGTTCTACACAAGTGGGGCTTTACGGCAGTTGTCGTAAAAAGCAAGCAGACAAACGAGGGCTGACCTAATCTCAGACATGACCATAATAACATTGTATTACAGACAACTCAAAGGTTGGTAATTCTCATATCAGTCAAGGCAGATAATACAGCAGAAAAAAAGTGTGAGGTGATCAGAAACAAGTTTTTTGTGTGGATAAGATCAGATACCATACCAGTACATGTATATTTAGCAAAGCAATGTACCATACATATGCTAATTAATGTAACAAGTAAGAGACAGTCTTTTGTATTAACCATTAGATTACCCTGATAACCAAATTGCAAAACTTTTCTAAACAACGATTTTACACCCTGGAAACTCACAGAGTCTTATTAAACCTGCCCTCCTGGTGCCGAGGGTGATATATTCAAAGGCGGCGACTTTGATGGGAGATGGGTATTAGTGCCATTTAAAGGTTCATAAAGGATAGACCCACCGGGTATGTAATATGTCTATAATGATTTCTTTATTTCCTTTATTTCAATGAAATATTGTCATTGTTTCCTGGTAATAAAATATGATTGAACCATCTCAGAGCAGGGGCGTTGGAAGCAAATTGGAAGTGGTACGGCCTTATGAGACAGGGGGGGGGGGGGGGACTACTATAATAGCACTTCAGGCGAGTGTTGAGAGACAGCCTGGACCCCGGAAGCTCCTGGGGTCTAGATCCCCGGAGACGCGTCCAGAGCGATTTCTGGTGAATAAAATCACTCTACAATGAAGTGTATTTTCAGTTCTTTCGTAATCCTTTTACCATGAAAACGCAATCGATGGTGGTTTTCTGCGATGCTGAATTAGAAAAATATATGTAAAGTAAAGTAAGCTAGACATATTCGTAGCCGATATAATTATTATAGGCAGTGGGGTGTTAATTCATTGCACAAGTTTTAGTTTTTTTGCGCCAAATTGGTACGGTACCTGCCGTACTGCTTCCGACGCCCTTGCAGAGGAGTTAAGTGCTACATATTACTTGTTTTGCCCCTGAAGAAAGACCAGTCCAGTCACCACTTCAAAAATTTGAGATCAATGAGGACGGCATATTTGTCAGTCAAATTTCACTGGTCAATAAAAATGCACACAACTAAAGAAATTCCCCTTCGTTTCTGTTCGATCCAGAATACTGAATACTTCAACGTAGATTATTTTGAATATTTCGACCACTGATACACATTGACAGCTAGACCATCACGCAGAGAACAGGCTAACATTATATATGTTCTGTTACAAGTAGTTTTCCCTGTTCCTCACCCTCTCTTTTGCCACCGTGATATGGCGGAACATTTTTTGAAAATGAAGTTAAATCCTATAAACTCACTCACTCACTCTTTTTTCAGCAACTTCAAAATACATCAATAATTCAATCACAGAAAGTGAACTTTTCCACCAATAAATCAAGGGGTGATCAAATTTATTGGAACCGGAAGTTGACAAAATGGTCCAAAATCATGCAAATAATTCTTTCTTAGTAATTTTACTGAGTTTAGAGGGGAATCAAAGTTATTAGAACAACGGATTCAATTTTGTCCACAAAAATGGGGGTGATTGAATTCTAATAGGGTGGTTGAATTATTAGAGGAATTACCATACTGGTGATGGGTTAAAAACCCTGCATGAACAGCCCTCACAATTAACCACGGCAAACGGTAAAATCACTTAGCGACGGTACTTTTTTTGCCGTTGGTCGCAACGTGATGTTGTTGTTGTTGTCAATAAAAAAAATTGGGTCGATGGTAAAATACGTCTCCTTGAACTGCCTATTCTTACAAATATATTTGGTTTTAATAAGAGAGACAGCTTCTGATGTTGTGTTTGTCTGCTTGCATTATGGTATATATTGGGAGACAACGGTCAGCACAAATGCACTTTTCCATGAACTGAAACCCAATCTGCAGGTCTTCAATTGGATGTCTGTCGTTCTCCAGCATGAAGGTTATTCTTCCGCTGGTGATTGCTCATCGTCGCAATAATATAACACAGGCGATCGCATATGCGGAGAGTGCTCTGCGGAATGGCGAGGGTTACGATGAAGGGCAATTCACATAAAGGTAGCATTATGTATTATTGTATTATGAATAGCATGGTAACCTGAAATAGTGAACTGAGTAGTAATTTTGAATCAATTAATTACCACTAAATATCTGATATACCTATGAGGCGCCGTTTGTGACAATATTGTCAACGACAAATATATAGAGTTAAAACCAAAATATAAAGTCGCCGTTTGTGACAATATTGTCAACGACAAATATATAGAGGTGAAACCAAAATATAAAGTCACCGTTTGTGACAATATTGTCAAACACAAATATATAGTTAAAACCTTTGTAAATATATATAAAACGATATAAATAGGGCCTATATATAAAGTTATTTTTTTTAAAAATTTTATAAATATTTTTTGAACATAAATAACGATAGGAAGTTAAGACGTTAAATTTAACGTAAATATAAAGTACACGAACTTGTAAAGTGTACATGCAAACCGGATATGCCCAAAGGAAGCTGCGCAATCGATGTGCGCGCGAGTAATACTGGTTAATCAAAACTGCAACTGGGTTCTGAGGCGGAACTATGACAGCGGTGAAAGCCACTCGCATGTCACAGATGTGTCGAATCAAACAATAAGATCACGTACCTGAACATATATCAGTTCACTGCCATAGTGATTTAGTAAAGGCCTATTCCAATTTTCAACAATTACTGTTATCATTTACAATCGTACTTCAGAGTTATCACATCAATTAGATATAAATACATCTACTTATAAATCACCATAAGGTATCCTAGCCTGCAGCCAATATCACGGCCTGCCCCATTGATGTTCAATCTGCGATTCCGTCGGCCAAGTCGCTGGTTGCTATTTGCCGCATAGAAACATCAACAGAAGTTGAAATAAAATATGAAAATAACGATATATTAATTATGCGCAACACAAATATTAGGCAATTTGAAATCATACTGAATATGAGCATATTTCATTGACTAGAATATGACCATTCATAGCCTAGTTATAGGATTTGGAATTATATTGTCGTTTTGTATCATTTATCGTTTTTCGATAATTTCCGCATTTCCAAACAAGACAAAAATTAGCAGGGAATTTGGTATAAGTACAGCGAATGTGGAAACTAATGGCTCATGAGGAACCGGTTGCACAATGCTTGTATCATCAAACGCACCGTTCTCAAATTATGAAAGAACAATGGCACCTACTGTGGGAACCACCAGTGTGGATTGTACTGTTGCGTTCACCGTTCCTCGTTTTCATTAACGAGATCATTTATTATAGCATGATACGCTTACTTGATCTCAAACTTTTTAGGTTTTAAGTTAGTATAACGTCATTTGAATAAAATGAACTGTTCATATTCGTAAGCGGTAATTACTGGGTTCAATCCCTGGCCGGGTCATACCAAAGACTTGAAAAATGGAACTTGTTGCTTCCTCGCTCACGCTCAGTATTGAGAGGATAGAACAAGGACTGGTTCGCTCGGTGTCAGTATAACGTGACTGAGTGGGGTGTCATGTCTGCCTACGGCATGATATTTCGGTGGGACAGCAGTATAAAATGTCAACATTAGATCTGCTCTGTTACAAGTAGGTATACCCCCGCCCCTTCCACTCCCCTCCCTTCCCTTCCCCGTCGTGATATAGCTGAAAAAATGTTGAAAGCGACGTTAAACCCTATTCACTCACTCGTCACCGTATATAATAGGGTTAACACCGATGCCCATCAAGAACCCATCGGGCCAGAAGTGCTCTTCAATACACACGTATTGAAGATCAATTAGCGATTAGCACGCAGGGGTAAAACGGCTTCGACTGATTCCTCAGTTACTAGTAACAGCTTCGAGGCAGCGCAAAAGTGAAACGAGAGATCCTGAAGGATCTTGGCGCCCACCAGTGTCCGATAATTGTAAGCTAATGACAAGAGGATCTTTTTGTCCATTGTTACTAAGACGATTGAGTTGTAATTTTGTTTACAGAATTACGAATCTGAGCGAAAAAGATCGAAAAAGGGACACTGGAAAACACCAAGATATAATCTTTCTAAGTTTCAGAAGTTTCAAGATTTCTAGAAACTATACTTATGTCAGTTGTTATAGTACAAGAGAAATGAGCAAAGTTAGTCTGAAAGTGAATGTACATGTACGGAGGATCCTTCATCTTCATTTTGTAGTATTTTTGTGGCATACTTAAGATTTTATAATGAGGAACGAATGCTAATTCTGTTCTGTTTACTGGACTAGTTTGAGACATCTCTTTTAAGATACCATGCTCGAAAATAGTAAGATGGTACAATACTTAATACTGAAGTGATCGAATTTGAAAGTGTCTGAATCCTGATTATCTCCCTTGGATCGAAACATGCAGTAATCTACAGTTGTCACAAGAGTGACGTCCCTTCATGTAGCTGAACTGCCGGCAGACGAAAGGGTGGGGCAGTTCACTTGCAACTGCATGGACCAAAGAAAACTGATTTAAAATTTGAAGAAATACATTTTAATTCCGAATTTTTTGAACTCCTTGATATGGAAGGTGAAGATATGGATATTCTCTATAGTCAATATATAGAATATGCCCAACCGTTTGATCTACCGACTCTTGTGATGCAACGTCACAACTCGGGAATACCGTATTAATTGGATTTTCGAATCGGACCAAAAAAGGTATCTTGCACAACTGGGCCACAAGGGGAATCTGTGTACCAAATCTGAGGAAGATCCATGCCGTACTTCTTGAGAAATCATGATAAAAAAGTTTCTTCGAGAAATCCAAAATGGGCGACTGATGGCCATATTGGATTTCCGAATCGGATCAGAAAAGGTATCTTGCACAACTAGGCGACAAGGGGAACCTGTGTACCAAATTTGACAAAGATCCATGCAGTAATTCCTGAGAAATCGCAATAACAAAGTTTCAAGGGGAAATCCAAGATGGCCGCCTAATGGACATATTGGATTTTCAATTTGAACCGAAAAGGTATCTAGCACAACTAGATCATAAGGTGTATCAAATTTGATAAAGATCCATGCAGTACTTCCTGAGAAATGACGATAACAAAGTTTCATGGGGAATTCCAAGATGGCTGCCTGGTGGCCATATTGGATTTTGGAATCGGGCCAGAAAAGCCACCTTGCACAACTAGACCCCAAGGGGAAGCTGTGTACCAAATTTGAGAAAGATCCATGCAGTAGTTTCTGAGACTTCACGATAAAGTTTCATGGGGAAATCCAAGATGGCTGCCTGGTGGCCATATTGGTTTTTCGAATCGAACCAGAAAAGGTATCGTGCACAACCAGACCCCAATGCGAACCTGTGTATCAAAATTGAGAAAGATCAATGCAGTAGTTCCTGAGAAATCGCGGTAATCGCGGTTTCATGGTGAAATCTATGATGGCCGCCTTGTGGCCATATTGGATTTCGATTCGGACCGAAAAAGGTTATCTTGCAAAACTAGACCCTAAGGAGAATCTGTGTATCAAATTTGAGAAAGATCCATGCAGTAGTTCCTGAGAACTCAAGATAAGGTTTCATGGAGAAATCCAAGATGGCTGCCTGGTGGCCATATTGGATTTTCGAATCGGGCCAGAAAAGGTATCTTGCACAACTAGACCCCATATGGGACCTGTATACCAAATTTGAGAAAGATCCATGCAGTAGTTCCTGAGAAATCGCGGTAACAAGGTTTCATGCGGAAATCTATGATGGCCGCCTTGTGGCCATATTGGGTTTTCGATTCGGACCGAAAAAGGTTATCTTGCAAAACTAGACCCTAAGGGGAATCTGTGTACCAAATTTGAGAAAGATCCATGCAGTAGTTCCTGAGAAATCGCGATAACAAGGTTTCATGGAGAAATCCAAGATGGCTGCCTGGTGGCCATATTGGATTTTCGAATCGGACCAGAAAAGGTATCTTGCACAACTAGACCCCATGTGGGACCTGTATACCAAATTTGAGAAAGATCCATGCAGTAGTTCCTGAGAAATCGCGGTAACAAGGTTTCATGGGCAAATCCAAGATGGCTGCCTGGTGGCCATATTTCAATTTTGATTTACGAATCGGATCAGAAAAGGTATCTTGCACAACTAGACCCCATGGGAAACCTGTGTACCAAATTTGAGAAAGATCCAGGCAGTAGTTCCTGAGAAATCGTGATAACAAGGTTTCATGGGGAAATCCAAGATGGCTGCCTGGTGGCCATATTGGATTTACGAATCGGACCAGAAAAGGTATCTTGCACAAATAGACCCCAAGGGAAACCTGTGTACCAAATTTGAAAAAGATCCATGCAGTAGTTCCTGAGAAATCGTGATAACAATGTTTCATGGGGAAATCCAAGATGGCTGCCTGGTGGCCATATTGGATTTTCGAATCAGACCAGAAAAGGTTTCTTGCACAACTAGACCCCAAGAAAAACCTGTGTACCAAATTTGAAAAAGATCCATGCAGTAGTTCCTGAGAAATCGCGGTAACAAGGTTTCATGGGGAAATCCAAGATGGCTGCCTGGCGGCCATATTGGATTCTCGAATCGGACCAGAAAAGGTTTCCTGCACAACTAGACCCCAAGGGGAACCTGTGTACCAAATTTGAAAAAGATCCATGCAGTAGTTCCTGAGAAATCGCGGTAACAAGAATTGTTTACGGACGGACTGACGACGGACGACGGACGGACGGAAGACGGACCACGGACGAAAAGTGATTTGAACAGCCCACCATCTGATGGTGGGCTAAAAAGGCCAATGTAGTGTTCCTCATGAGCCATTAGTTTCCCATTCGCTGTACTTATACCAAATTCCCTGCTAATTTTTGTCTTGTTTGGAAATGCGGAAATTATCGAAAAACGATAAATGATACAAAACGACAATATAATTCCAAATCCTATAACTAGGCTATGAATGGTCATATTCTAGTCAATGAAATATGCTCATATTCAGTATGATTTCAAATTGCCTAATATTTGTGTTGCGCATAATTAATATATCGTTATTTTCATGTTTTATTTCAACTTCTGTTGATGTTTCTATGCGGCAAATAGCAACCAGCGACTTGGCCGACGGAATCGCAGATTGAACATCAAAGGGGCAGGCCGTGATATTGGCTGCAGGCTAGGATACCTTATGGTGATTTATAAGTAGATGTATTTATATCTAATTGATGTGATAACTCTGAAGTACGATTGTAAATGATAACAGTAATTGTTGAAAATTGGAATAGGCCTTTACTAAATCACTATGGCAGTGAACTGATATATGTTCAGGTACGTGATCTTATTGTTTGATTCGACACATCTGTGACATGCGAGTGGCTTTCACCGCTGTCATAGTTTCGCTTCAGAACCCAGTTGCAGTTTTGATTAACCAGTATTACTCGCGCGCACATCGATTGCGCAGCTTCCTTTGGGCATATCCGGTTTACATGTACACTTTACAAGTTCGTGTACTTTATATTTACGTTAAATTTAACGTCTTAACTTCCTATCGTTATTTATGTTCAAAAAATATTTATAAAAATTTAAAAAAAAACAACTTTATATATAGGCCCTATTTATATCGTTTTATATATATTTACAAAGGTTTTAACTATATATTTGTGTTTGACAATATTGTCACAAACGGCGACTTTATATTTTGGTTTCACCTCTATATATTTGTCGTTGACAATATTGTCACAAACGGCGACTTTATATTTTGGTTTTAACTCTATATATTTGTCGTTGACAATATTGTCACAAACGGCGCCTCATATTTACCCCATGTTTTCATACATTACACAGAAGATAATGTGCCAGATATTTATAGTATCGTACTCCACGTAAACCCCTGCTATTGCCATTCTCCTGCGCAGTGGTATTTCTGAAAGTCTGAATCTAACGTCAAAAGGATAGCACGTGGACAACTGCATGGTCAGCTTATCAGTAGAGCCTACTAATATGCTATGACCCAAATACTTGGGGGAAGGGGGCAACAGGTTGTGGAAGATATCTTTCAACAAAAGACATTGCTTCTCTCGGGATTTTCTGCTCGAATAAACGACACTCTTTATACTTTGTACATTAATGAAACATTATTACGCTTTCAGTGCAATGCATATCTATTTCATTGAAGAATCAGACCCCAGTTTTAGAAAAAAAACTTTCGCCACAAACACACCCTGTCTCCCTGCTGATCTCACTATTTTAGACTGACCTGCAGCCTGCCTAGACATAGAACCGTGCCCCTGACCCGTCCATAGAAATCTACAGAGTGTAGCTTAATTCAGCATTGAAAGGGGAGAGACTGTATTGTAATCAGCGTACACGACTGCGGGGCTACAAACTAAGCTGTGATCGCGGAGAGCAAAACAAAACCACTGGAAAACGAGGCGCTCGATTTTGGCACCAATGCATAAAATTAACGTGTCCAGCAACACGGTTTGTCAAGACTAATTTGATGAAAACATTACAAACAAGAGAGGGAGATTAAATTAGTGGTTAAAATAATGCACTATATAGCGTTTCTATTGAACTAAGACGCCGCCTGAAAAAAGAATAGGTTCGCAGCATTGGTGAAGTCAAATCACTCAAGGACAACCTCCCTGCCGCCTTACGCGCGATCTTAGACACTGAAACAAGTAAAACGCTATAAGACAACATTTTAAGATGTACTCGAGTATTGTAACATATATATTATCAAAGTAACAAACCCAAGACTGAAAAATAATATCACGAAAAACATGAAATATAGTCGCTATCAAGGATGAGCTCAAGAACTCTTTCTTTAGGATGTGTACGTTGGTCGGACGGCGGAAGGTTATCTTTAAACTTTTGCTGGGGGAAATTCATGCCTATATAATGTATTCTGTTAGACGGGGGTATCCCAGCAGCCTTTGCGGCGCTCCCTAACAACTATCGCGTGGGCTAAAGCAAGGCATAGCGACGTATTCACTTAGCCCAGGCAGACCGCGCTTCTCGCCGTTAAATCGTATTTCCTCGACGTTTGCGGCTGGTAATCATTTGGAATCGATAATATATTATTAATAAAGTAACATTTAGCAGCTGAAAGGATCAATTGTGTGGTAAAGACTCCAGGAAAGGGTAATAAACAGCTCTAAATAACCCACAACAGTGATCTACATATCCATATTCAGTGATTGACTTATTAAATGATTGACTTATTGATCATGAAATGGTAAATAACGCAGATATATACTTGTAGCAAAATTCCTTCACCGTTATGGATAGTCTGTGTTCTTCTGCTTTTATAAATCTGTTAATTATCCAGATTTAATGGATTAATTTAATATTAATTTAATATGGATAATTAACAGCTTTATGGGGGGAAATTAAAACAGATTATCCGTGCTATATGCCGACAATGACGGTGTTGCCGCTGTGTTAACCCCAGGATTTTAACGGCTGGGTTAGCGCCCTGTAGATCACTGTTGTGGGTTATTTAGAGCTGTTTATCACCCACTTTACTTGATCCTTTCAGCTGCTAAATTTACTTTACGATTCCAAATGATTACCAGCCGCAAACGTCGAGGAAATACGATTTAACGGCGAGAAGCGCGGTCTGCCTGGGCTAAGTGAATACGTCGCTATGCCTTGCTTTAGCCCACGTGATAGTTGTTAGGGAGCGCCGCAAAGGCTGCTGGGATACCCCCGTCTAACAGAATCTACTACCGTAGATGACATAAAAAACAAAACAAGTATAGATCCACACTGGCGCAGACCAGAAAGTTGTATGACCTTTGATGATATTTGTGGAGCATGCTGCAGGACTTCAACTTTCATGAATCTGATATTATCCACACAACCCATTCTACATGATATTTTTGCCATAGCACCGATAAACTAGATCCCTTCATTTATGTGGTCTAGATCCAGGAGCTATTGGGGGCTGCAGGTTTTGTAAAAGTTAGATCCAATTATTCTGAGAGAAGGAATGAAGTCCGGCATGGTTGTTTTGAGGTAAAACTGGGCATCTGGGCATCCTTGAAAATGTCTGACCGATTGACACATGTATCACTCTGCCGGTCATCATTACATGCGTAATGTTTATTTCCTGAGGAATCAGGCGGGGTGGAGGGGGGGGTTGTGGCCAATCACTGACTCTGATGCTTATGTGCTTCATGACCTACGTGACAGGTTTATGGACTTTACAACATGTTGGCAGAAGATTATTGTATCTTAAAAGGTAAACATATGCCAAAGCATTGTACATGTATATGTGCTATGTCGCTGTAAATTGCAGGATTAGTGGTCTGTGGACTGCGTGGTACAGTTACGGGCAGCGGCACATGTCTGCATAAGTTTTTCAGTGCTCTCCAGGTAAATGCCATGACTGGAAATATGAAATTAATTCAAAGTAAACATGCCATATATGACATTGTACATGTATAAGCTTATACATGTGACATGTTGCTGTGAATCACACGTTTTTTGGCTTGTGAACTACATGATACTGTTATGGGCAGCAGCACATGTTTGCAGAAGTTTACTGATGGTTTTCCAGTCCGAAACAGGCAGGGAAATATGAATTTGACCCAAAAATCAACCGGACCATTACACAAAAATACTACAATATAGTACATGTTGTTTGTGTTGAAGTTTCACACAATTTGGATTTCACGGACTACGTGACAGGTTTATCATGTACGACACATGTTGGCGGAACTTTATTGATTGTTTTCCAGTCCGAAACAGGCAGGAAAATATGAATTCGCAGAAAAAAGCAAACCTGCATTTTACATAACAAAGACATAAATTTGGTACATGTGCTGCGCGTTGATAAATCGCACAATTTTGATTTGGCAGACTACGTGAAAGTCTTATGGACTACGGGACATGTTGGCGGAAGTTTTCCAATGCATTCCCAGTCCCAAGCAAGGAAGAAAATATGAATTTGACCCAAAAATCAACAGGACTATTACACAAAAATGCTACAATATTGTACATGTTGTTTGCGTTGAATTTCTGCACAATTTGGATTTCAAGGACTACGTGACAGGTTTATCATCTACACCACATGTTATAATAATAATATAATAATAATAATAATAAATTCTTTATTTTTCGAGGGTTACAACAATCAGTCAGAAGACTGTTCTCCCTTGAGGCCCTCTGGATAAACACAAAAGTTATATATTATCAAACATAACTCACATGCACTCACACATGCACACACATATTTCTATATATTTGTAACAAAAGAACTACAGATACAAAACAGTAAAACAGGCAATTTGTGAGACAATAAGCTAGCACATTAGGCTCTGCTATTTACAAAATTATGTACATGTTTCTTGAAAGAATTTACAGACTCCGCTTTACGTATATCGTGTGGAAGACTATTCCAGAGTAATGCTCCTGAATAGCTTAAGCTTCTCTTGAAGTACTCAGTTCTGCATTGTGGTATGTATAGATTTTCAGTACAGGTTGATCGTAAGGTTCGATTTGTAACATCAGATGATTTCTGGAAGAATTTTGAAATAGTGTTTTGATCAGAATTGAAGCTCTTGTAAATTAGAAGTACTTTTTGTAGAAATATTCTTTCATATATTGTCATCCAATTTAGTTGTTTAAAAAGAGATGCTGATGGTGTAAGAGGGTTAACATTGAGTATGATTCGGGCTGCTCGTTTTTGGAGTCTATGAATTCTTTCCAGGTAACATTCAGGGCATTCCCCCAGATTGTAGAACAATAGAGGCTGAATATATGCTGTGTAAAAAAGGGATTTGGCTTTCACAGATAAAAGATGTCTATTTCTAAATAAAAGTCCAATAAGGGATGAAAGCTTTTTTGACAATGTTTTACAATGTGGTCCCCATGTAAGAGCACTATCCACATTCACTCCTAGTAGTTTAACAGTATTTACATTTTGAATAGGGTGGCCATTAAGTAGTATTTCAAGTTCCTTTTTATGGGCAAGCTTTTGAGGGCATGTAATCAGCATTGAAACAGTCTTAACAGGATGAATAATTAATCTGTTTTCTGTACACCACTTACTTAACCATTCCAAATCATTATTTAACACATTCTCAACATATCAAAACTTTGCTAATGGTTTTTTAATCTGAAACAGGTAGGGAAATATGAATTTGCAGAAAAAAGCAAACCTGCATTTTACATAATAAATACATGAATTTGGTACATGTGCTGCGCGTTGATAAATCGCACAATTTTGATTTGGCAGACCACGTAAAAGTCTTATGGGCTACGGGACATGCTGGTGGAAGTTTTAATGCATTTCCAGTCTCAATCAAGCATGGAAATATAAATTTGACCCAAAAGTAAACATGAATTTTGAATAAAAACAAAGAAAAATAGCACATGTTGTTTGCGTTGAATTTTCATACAATTTGGGTTTCACAGACTATGAGACAGGTTTGCCATCTACGTTATATATCAGTGGAAGATTACGGATACTTTTTCCGGGCCCAAACATGCAGCAAAATAAAAAATAAACGAAAAATAAAACATGCATTTTACAGTTTTACACAACATTACAAGTATATGGACCACGCCCCCTTTGTTCGGCTATTGATTTAACGACTAATTGGCTATAGTTCGATGGAACGAGACTATCTGCGTTAGAACATATGTCATAGAACATGTTCGCATAGATCTGGAGTAATGAAACACTCTTGGAAACAAGAAATGACTCAAAATACAAACCCGGAAATGGAAACAACAACATGTCTTGGTTTGCGCGACCTTGGTGACCTTCCCCACCGTAAATTTTATTTCGGGAAATAGAGCCTAATAACGTGTTTGCTGGTGGAAAGGGAATATTTCCTGCCTCCTAGATTTTCACAAATGGTTCCAAAAGGTTTCAAAAAGTTTCAATTTGGAATGGAGTCTATCGGGGGAGAGAAGAAGCAAAAATCGCATGTCCGTCTCTCCAAGCTGGGAGGTAAAGCTGGAGAGCCGCCATGTTCAATCTCTCGGTGGATGCAGGACAGAACCGGATAGCTCTGGTTTCGAGATTGAGGTGGAACCCGACTACAGAAGCAAGGCCCACTGCAATGCATTGCAATGGGGAACCCCATTATTTCAATTGTGTCCAAAGAAAAAGTGCAAGATTTCGTCGGGAACCATGACGATCCCTGTTGGAAATACTATGAGTCGTGGGTTCCCCATATGACAATTATTTGGCGGGAGATTTCACGTTGCGTTCCTAGACCTCCATCTGATTGACGGAGGTAACAATGCGAAGCGCGAAGTCAGGATGTGAAATCAAAACAATGTGAAGTGCGAAGTCAGGATGCGAAATCAAAACAATGCGAAGCGCGAAGTCAGGATGCGATATTGATAGGATCACGCGCATTGCTGATGTTTTGATTTCCCATCCTGACTTCGCGCTTCGCATCCTGACTTCACGCTTCGCATCCTGACCTCGCGCTTTGCATCCTGCCTTCGCATCCTGCCTTCGCATCCTGACTTAATTCGCTTCCAGTCTTTGCATTGTTTTGTTTTGATTTCACATCCTGACTTCGCGCTTCGCATCCTAGCTTCGCCTCTTCGCATCCTGGCTTCGCACTTCGCATCCTGACTTCGAGCTTCGCATCCTGACTTCGAACTTCGCATCCTGATTTCGCGCTTCATGTTTTGATTTCGCATCCTGAATTCGCACTTCGCATCCTGGTTTCGCACTTCGCATCCTGACTTCGCGCTTCGCATCCTGGCTTCGCACTTCGCATCCTGACTCGGCGCTTCGAACACATCCTGCCTTCGTCCTTCGCATCCTGAATTCGCGCTTCGCATCCTGCCTTCGTTTTTCACATCCTGGCTTCGCCAATTCGCATCCTAGCTGCCTTCGCATCCTAGCTGCCTTCGTGTGTTGGCCCAGATTCATAACACAATACAGCGATGTCCCATCTCGGCCATCATACTTTTATCATATATTCATTATGGATCATTTTCATCCATGCATTAATCGTTTCTATTGTGTCTCCTGGTCACCCCCACTTGGCTGGGCTAGTTATCAGGTGGGGGTCGAGAATGGACCCGGTTTACCACTCAATCTGACGGCCTGACCGGGCTTGATGGGATTTCGGACCACTGCGGGTAGCGGTCGTCAGTAGGAGAGGGGAATTGAGCCATCTCGGGCGACCGCTTCCGGCATGTGGACTGAAATTGTGGCCAGGAGACACTTATAGCGAGCGGAACGCGGCCGCGAAGCGGCCGCTTGCGAAGCAAGCTCTATAGGTATTGCGTAGACGTGCATATATGAAACAAAACATAGCAAAATTTAATGAAAACAAAGCAAAATAACAACAACAACCGATATCCCTTGAACGAAAAAACGGTGATTTCCGTTTCCGGCATCCATGGAGAAATTGCATGCCGGGACAAATTACCCGTGATGAAGACTTAAAAGAAGAAAACATATAGCCTAGCTGGCATGTCATTTTTCGAAAGGATTTCAATTTATGAATAATTTTACACAGATGAAAGTAACTGCAGACTAAAAGTGATTCGTTATGTGGCTTTCGTCCTTGTCGAAGATGTCCGATGCAAAACGCAGACCACGTGACCAAGAGTTCGATCAAAAACGTTTCGCACTGAAGGTAGTCCACAGAAGGCGGCACTGAAAACGGTGTACATCAATCTCCTGGCTTCGATTGCATATACCTTTCATCTAAATGGCTGCAGGAATGATTTGGAGCTGTTTGTAAAAAGCGGAAAACGGATCGAGGCTTGGTGAATGGGTGTACATCTTTCGTCAAATTTAGTTCTATGGGAGGCAAAACCTGCATAAAATTCATATCTATGGAAAGCTTATTTATTGCGTTTTTTAGATCTGAAGTATCGTGTAAATATGACAAGGCATTTGTTAGAAAATAAACATTTACGACGCAGTCGTGGTTGTAAAATCAAGCCATTCAACATTCTTTTCGAAAACCATGGGAGGTAACTCCGCTAGAACCTCTTGATCTCGCCGACGACGCGTGAGGGTCCTACTGTTTACCGTCCCAGTCAAGTCCAGTAGCGTACAACTCACGTCCACTCATGTTCAGTAGAAAAGAGATAACCGCCCAGGCACGCATTCAGTCACCAGTGACGTCCAGTAGCAAATGTCATGTCCAGTGGAGATAACTGTACACCCAGCATTTGAAAATTGTGATTTTGCGATTTAAGTTTAAAATTCGAATTTGAATTAAAACAACTGAGTTCGAAACTATTTATTTTTTATGATCATTCTAACTTGGTTGTTAATTTTAATTTCGAATTGGAATTTCAGTTTTTTGAATGAAATTTCAGTTTTAATTGAATTTGATCAAGATTAAAGTAAAATTATTTTTAAATACTTGAATTTAAATTTGAATATAATTTTAACTCGAAATTAAAATTTAATAGTCAGAAAAAAGTTTGAAGAAAACATTTCATATGGAATGAAGTCCAGAGCTAATGTTTTGAGTTCAGCTCAATCAGTTCCTAATCTGAAGCTAGAGTATGTTTCAATTTAAACTTTCAAAGTTTACATTCAAAATTAATAATGAACTTTTCGAAAATTCCTGAAACTTCAGTATGTTTTATAAACTAGACATCCTCCGATAATACCTAAATATTTCACACCAGAGATAGGCCTACACATTTTTTAAAATTTATTTATGACAATTTATTTGTATTTCCGCATTTTAATGACATGGGAACCGTACCCTAGTTACAGACGAGGGGGAGGGGAAGCTCCCCGCCCCCCGTTATATATTTTGCTATCCCTAAGGCTAGAGTGCTGAAAATTACCACACTATATCTGTGGGTTAAGCTCTACTAGAAAATGTGAAAACAAAACAAAGAAACAAAAAAGATGGCCTTCTCCTATATTGTAACTTGTTTCATCAAATTAATATTTTATTTTCTGGAAACCATGAAGAATTTCGATTAACATTATATAAGCGGGGCGCGGCCGCGAAGAGGCCGTTTGCGAAGCAAGCTCTATAGGTATTGTGTAGACGTGCGAATATGGGACAAAACATAGGCAAAATTTAATGAAAACCCAGCAAAACAACAAAAATGCAGAACTAATTTTTGAGTTCACCTCAAAGTAAAATCAGTTCAAAGGTGTCCCTGACCTGAAGCTAGGGAGAGTATGTTCCAATTTAAACCTTCAAAGTTTACATTCAAAATTATAATGAACGTTTCGAAAATTCCTGAAACTTCAGTATGTTTTATAAACTAGACATCCTCCGATAATACCTGAAAATCGCACACCAGAGATAGGCCTACATATTTTTTTAAATTTATATATGGCTATTTATTTGTATTTCCACATTTTAATGACACGGGAATCGTACCTCAGTTGCAGACGAGGCGGAGGGGGAAGCCCCCCCCCACCGCCCCCTCTATATATTTTTGCTATCCCTAAGGCTAGAGTCCTGAAAATTACCACAATATATCTGTGGGCCAAGCTCTACTAGAAAATGTGAAAACAAAACAAAGAAAAAAAACAAGATGGCCACCATGATGACGTTACAGTGACGTCATTTTCAAAACATATTTTTAGACGATTTTTCGGTCATATTACCCCCCCCCCCCCAAATGCCATTCCCCATTATAGACACAAATGAATTTTAAATATCAATACCCAATATGGTTAATTATGGTTTTCATGTCTTGTTTATCTATAATTTTATAGATTATAATCATAGCCATTACAAGATTGTTTCTGTCCATTATAGTAGAATAGCTCTCTTCCATTAATATTTTAGCATTCAAAATTATTCATTAAAGTATGTAATTATAATCATTCTATCAATTCCTTAAATTAATTAAAAATGTAAAAAGAACAATATCTCAATGTTGAGAACAGCTACATGAAATGATTTAGTCGATTGCACATTGAACTATTTTAACATATCTGGTAAATCTATTGGCTGTAAATGTTTGTAAATATTGTTTCCATTTGGCAGATAAATAGTAGTAGTTTCGTCTTCGTATTCAGATCTGTCTATTAATCAAGATATATTCACTTCAGTCTCAACTTTTGAACAGGTCTATTACAAGGACATTTAGTTTGGTTAAGTCGAACCTACTTCACCAAGGTTTTATATATTGTGTGTACAATCAAATTAGAATTCAGGAACTGACTTTCAAACAAGCCATCGGTTTTTATGTAAGCATGTGCATGAAATATGTGTTCAGTGTAAAATACTATACAAAACGTGAACTCTATCTGCCCATATCTGTTTCTGTGATGGATATGGGCAGATCAAATCAATGGACCCCTAAAAAGTACAAAAGTACTTTAGATTTCATCCATTTCAAATATTAGCTCTGTGTGAAACAAGAAATTATGCGAATGAGTACTATAAGTGCAAGTCCCTGTAATTGTGTTAATTTAGAGCTAGTGGAAAACTTGATATGAATAGGCAAAGCCAGAAACGAGAGGAAAAAGTATTTCTCCGCTCGCTTCTAGGCTTTGCCTATTCATATTACACCCTGTTTCCGTATGTTATTAACATTGTTAAATCAAGTGTTGTTTCCGGGAAAAATCAATGTCAATGATGGGAGGGGAGATTCTATTCTATTCTATACTATGGTCAAAGCAATGACGTTCATTCTAATGAATAGGGTGATGAAGACCCCAGTTTTCGTTATGCAAACAAAAATTATCTTTAGCAATATCAACATGCAGAAACTACATATTCATTAGTGTCCACTCATTCTGCTGGCATACTTCTAGTTGTAATTGTTTAGCAAATGCCTCGTCTTCGCACTCCTGTTCCGTTTTCCCACTTTTTGCCGCCATACCAAATCCAAACTTAAACGCCACCCATCCGTATTCAAGCACCGACTCTTTCAAATTGGAAAACGAGAGTAATAATCGAGCAACATATCTGATATTTATCATATAATAAATATATTGTTATACTTGTTAAATTAAACATTTATAGTTATGGGGAAATACTAAGTTTTCAAATACGCGACGTGGCTAGGCCCCTATTTGTTTTGGTTTCTAGAGAAGCGATAATGGCGGAAAACGACTGAATGCGTTTTTGTGTTGGTGAATGTAAAAGAGAAATTGCTGATAATTCGCTTACTTATAAGCATCTCGCTAACAAATTTATAATTTAGGAAGATATAAAGCGTAAAGGTAAACCGCTCCGTGCGATTAACAACTTAGGATAAACAGTAGGCCTACATCTTCAGTGATATCGGAATGAACTTGTCTTGGCATGTTTTGTAACAACAACAACATAACGGTTCGAAGTTTGAACCCTTGGTGTCAGGACATTTCGACAGGTGACATTTCGACCAACGACATTTCGTGCAATCACATTTTCGGCCAACGATATTTCGGCAAAAAGTGAAACCATGACATGTCTACAGGCCACATTCGGCAGGCCATATTATTGATCTAATGCATGAGTCAAACGAAGTCCCCACCCCCCAACCTTGGGCAAGGGTCGGGCTTAGTGGGGGATTACCTGGGGCTTCACAACATGTTTACGCCTCAGAGAGTGACGCTTTCACACGTTTTCAGACCTGTTTATGTTGGGATTCAGTTAATATTTCATTTACCTAGGGATGGGACGTAAATTGTATTTGGTTTAGGTGGGGATTCACTTCAATGTTTTGCCCCAGGGGGTGGGGCA
>JAVTVY010046796.1:0-23429 GCA_036873755.1 Hanleya hanleyi
AAAGTGGCCATTTTGGGGAAGTACATGAAGGTATTTGGGGTCGAGATGGGCTATTCACGGTTCGAATGCGTCCTGGAAGGTGTCATCTTGTAGTTCTCGGGATGTACATTCCGATTTAAGGGATGTCCGCGTCATCTGTGACGTCATCAGTGACGTCATCAGTACGAGTAGTAGCGAAAGGGGGCATTTTGGGTGCTATGTAGGGGTGTGTTTGGGGTAGAGATGGACTATTCACGGTTCGAATGGGTCGTGGAAGGTGTCAAAGTGAAGCTTGTGTGGGTTAGAGTCAGGATGGCGTGTTTTTAAGTGCAAGTCGCGTCAATCTGCGCATGCGCAGTTGGTTGTAGTAAGTAAAGTGGCCATTTTGGGGCAGTACATGAAGGTGTTTGGGGTAGAGAGGAACCATCCTTGGTCCGAATGCGTCGTGTGAGGTGTCATTTTGTTGCTCTCGGGGTGTACATTCCGATTTGAGGGATGTCCGCGTCATATGTGACGTCATTGATGACGTCATCGGTACGAGTAGTAGCGAAAGTGGACATTTTGGGGCAGTACAGGAAGGTATTTGGGGTAGGGATGCTTCATCCTCAGTCCGAATGCGTCGTGTGGGGCGTCATTTTGTAGCTCTCGAGGTGTACATTCCGAGTTGAGGCATGTCCGAAGCATCTGTGACGTCATTGTTGACGTCATCAGTAGGAATAGTAACGAAAGTGGACATTTTGGGGCAGTGAAGGAAGGTATTCGGAGTAGAGAGGAACCATCCTTGGTCCGAATGCGTCCTGGGAGGTGTCATGTTGTAGCTCTCGGGGTGTACATTCCGAGTTGAGGGATATCCACAACATCTGTGACGTCATTGGTGACGTCATCAGTACGAGTAGTAGCGAAAGTGGGCATTTTTTAGCAGTGAAGGATGTTATTTGGTGTAGAGATGGACCATCCGCGGTGCGAATGCGTCGTATGAGGTGTCATCTTGTGGCAACGCCCACCAACGCCATTCTTAATGCTTCAACGCCCTGGTGAAATAGCTCAGAAGCTCTGATATTCCATGGAATTGTCACTAATTCTTCGAAATGCAGTGACGCCCTCGACGCCCGTCGTTACACCTTAACAGTCTAACATAACGCCATGATATAGACCGGAGAGAGAACAACAAGAGCAACAACAACAACAAGGATGACACATGAGAGAACAACAACAACAAGAAGTTTTTTCATATAGTTTATTCTCCCCAATGTTACATCATACCCACGCTGGGGGAGCCGCGTTGGGTATATTTACAATTCAAGAAGATTCTTTTCCAATCAGAGACCACCATTTGCAAGTTTCATATTCGTTCCTGTCCGTTAGATGTATTCTCGGCTACTCTTGTCCAATCAGAAGTCGCCATTTCAGAAAGTTCCATCTTCGGCCATGTTCGCTCTGAACCGTTTGTTCTAATCGTCATCGGGCAGGCCAGGATACCGTTGAGGCCACATATACTCAGATAGTTGTTTGTGCATTCTGGGTATCTATCAGTGCATGGGTGAATACTTTCATCCGATGGGGATGGTGGTCAGTTTAACCACGAAGAACGTAACATTGGTCACCCTCTCCACTTGCCATTTTGTGTTGGGGCGTTGTTGTTGGGCCCATTCCAAACTATCCACGCTGTCCAGTTCCTTCAGCATCGTCTCCAGTGACGCACGATGGATAATGGTGAAAGGCTGGTCAAACACCCGGATATTATTGCTGGGATAAAAGTAACGGAGCTGGTCTGTCTCTTTATGGCGAAGAATGTATCCAAAAGTGAGATTTAACTTGAAGGCTGTATCTTGGTCGTTGAAGATGACTTCCACGTAGCTACGTAGACGGATGTTTTCTTCCAACCGGAAATTATATAAGTCCAATATCGGGCGATGCCGATGAAAACAGTGATAGTGATTGCATGCTATGGTATTCATCAGTGCAAAGGTGGCACATTCAGCCGATGGGGGTGGTCGGTCAGCTTGGTAACGAAAAACGTGACATTGGTCACCCTCTCTACGACCCATTGTGTGTTGGGGCGTTGTTGTTGGGCCCATTCCAAGGGATCCACGGTGTCCAGCGTGCTATAAAAGGGAAGCGGCCTGGTCGTTTCATCAGACACTCTGTCAACCACCAAGATGTTCACTTGTACTACGTGCTCGAAAGCATTCACTCGTCTGCACGACTTGCGCCGCCATGAGGCTACCAAGCACGAAGGAACCGCCCGGCATAGCTGTACGATATGTACACTGTCGTTTCAGCGCCCAGATCATTTACAGCGCCACACACGTGCACGCCATGAAGTACCCAAGCGTCCATGCGAAGAATGTGGTCGGATTTTCAAACTGACCAGTCAGTTGCTGCGACACCAACGCACACGACACCCTGTTCTGCAGTCATGTCTGCAGGTAGAAGAGTCCGTAGGCACCAGTATCGAGAAAGCGGGAACACCCACCCATCGCACGAGAGTTGAAGATGATGATGTCGCCCTAATTCAACAGTCAAATTCCGACGACAAGACATTGGGCCAGATTTTGCACGACGAGGAGAGCAAAGTACACTTCGTGGACGAACCCATACATGTTCCTAGCGATCTGTTACACGAACACCATCCAGTGAGTGACATCTATCGGCGCCATTGGCACATGATCCGGCACTGTTTCTACCGTCATCGCCCCATTCAAGATATCTACAATTTCCGACTGACCAACCTCACCCGCCTACGCAGCTACGTGAAAGCCATCTTCAACGATCAAACTACGGCCTTCAAGTTGAATCTGGCGTTTGGTTATGTGCTGCAGCATAAGGACACAGACCAAGCAGCCCGATATTTTTACCCGAGCAGTAACATCCGGGTATTTGACCAACCGTTTACCATCATTAACCGGGCGTCGCTAGAGGCAATGCTGGAGAAACTGGACACCGTGGATCCCTTGGAATGGGCCCAACAACAACGCCCCAACACACAATGGGTCGTAGAGAGGGTGACCAATGTCACGTTTTTCGTTACCAAGCTGACCGACCACCCCCATCGGCTGAATGTGCCACCCTTGCACTGATGAATACCATAGCATGCAATACATACTCTATATGTCTGGTCCTCGACATGGGGTAGTTGAACTGAGTGTGCTAAAAATAGATCACCAGCTAGCGTACTATAAAAGGGAAGCGGCCTGGTCGTTTCATCCGATACTCTGTCAACTACCAAGATGTTCACTTGCACAACTTGCCAGAAGCAGTTTACTCGCCCAGAAGACTTGCGACGTCACGAGGCCTCCACCCACACTGGTACACTATATTCTTGTATAACCTGCGCACGGTCATTTAATCGGGAAGATGCTTTACTGCGCCACGAACGCTCACTCCACGAGGGTGCGAAGGAACAATGTTATGAATGTGGTCAACTCTTCAAACGACGCAGTCAGTTAAGACGGCATCAGCGTTTGATTCATGTCCCGTCTCTACGATTTGGGCGACAACTTCCTACTGAAGAGGAGCCGCAAAAGGTCAGACCCAGTGAAGATAAGCCCGGGGAGACGAACGCCACGGGTGATGCGATGACGGAGAGCCCGCCTGTACCCACAGTTCAGAAGAGCCTGGATTTCCAGCCGGACTCCACCGTTACGGTTTCGAGTCATACGCCTGACAACATCGAACCTTTTCTGGAAGATGCGGTGGATGTTCCCAGCGATCTCTTACCCGAAGATCATCCAGTGCGTGAGATGTATCGACGCCATTGGTACATGATCCGACACTGTTTTCATCGGCATCGCCCGATATTGGACTTATATAATTTCCGGTTGGAAGAAAACATCCGTCTACGTAGCTACGTGGAAGCCATCTTCAACGACCAAGATACAGCCTTCAAGTTAAATCTCACTTTTGGATACATTCTTCGCCATAAAGAGACAGACCAGCTCCGTTACTTTTATCCCAGCAATAATACCCGGGTGTTTGACCAGCCTTTCACCATTATCCATCGTGCGTCACTGGAGACGATGCTGAAGGAACTGGACAGCGTGGATAGTTTGGAATGGGCCCAACAACAACGCCCCAACACAAAATGGCAAGTGGAGAGGGTGACCAATGTTACGTTCTTCGTGGTTAAACTGACCACCATCCCCATCGGATGAAAGTATTCACCCATGCACTGATAGATACTCAGAATGCACAAACAACTATCTGAGTATATGTGGCCTCAACGGTATCCTGGCCTGCCCGATGACGATTAGAACAAACGGTTCAGAGCGAACATGGCCGAAGATGGAACTTTCTGAAATGGCGACTTCTGATTGGACAAGAGTAGCCGAGAATACATCTAACGGACAGGAACGAATATGAAACTTGCAAATGGTGGCCTCTGATTGGAAAAGAATCTTCTTGAATTGTAAATATACCCAACGCGGCTCCCCCAGCGTGGGTATGATGTAACATTGGGGAGAATAAACTATATGAAAAAACTTCTTGTTGTTGTTGTTCTCTCATGTGTCATCCTTGTTGTTGTTGTTGCTCTTGTTGTTCTCTCTCCGGTCTATATCATGGCGTTATGTTAGAGTGTTAAGGTGTAACGACGGGCGTCGAGGGCGTCACTGCATTTCGAAGAATTAGTGACAATTCCATGGAATATCAGAGCTTCTGAGCTATTTCACCAGGGCGTTGAAGCATTCAGAATGGCGTTGGTGGGCGTTGCTACAAGGTGACACCTCACACGACGCATTCGCACCGCGGATGGTCCATGTCTACACCAAGTAACAACCTTCACTGCTAAAAAACGCCCACTTTCGCTACTACTCGTACTGATGACGTCACCAATGACGTCACAGATGCTGTGTCTATCCCTGAAATTGGGGTCTACACCCCGAGAGCTACAACATGACACCTCCCAGGACGCATTCGGACCAAGGATGGTTCCTCTCTACTCCGAATACCTTCCTTCACTGCCCCAAAATGTCCACTTTCGCTACTACTCCTACTGATGACGTCAACAATGACGTCACAGATGCTTCGGACATGCCTCAACTCGGAATGTACACCTCGAGAGCTACAAAATGACACCCCACACGACGCATTCGGACTGAGGATGAAGCATCCCTACCCCAAATACCTTCCTGTACTGCCCCAAAATGTCCACTTTCGCTACTACTCGTACCGATGACGTCATCAATGACGTCACATATGACGCGGACATCCCTCAAATCGGAATGTACACCCCGAGAGCAACAAAATGACACCTCACACGACGCATTCGGACCAAGGATGGTCCCTCTCTACCCCAAACACCTTCATGTACTGCCCCAAAATGGCCACTTTACTTACTACAACCAACTGCGCATGCGCAGATTGACGCGACTTGCACTTAAAAACGCGCCATCCTGACTGTAACCCACACAAGCTTCACCTTGACGCCTTCCACGACCCATTCGAACCGTGAATAGTCCATCTCTACCCCAAACACACCCCTACATAGAACCAAAATGTCCCCTTTCGCTACTACTCGTACTGATGACGTCACTGATGACGTCACAGATGACGCGGACATCCCCTAAATCGGAATGTACATCCCGAGAACTACAAGATGACACCTTCCAGGACGCATTCGAACCGTGAATAGCCCATCTCGATCCCAAATACCTTCATGTACTGCCCGAAAATGGCCACTTTCGCTACTACTCGTACCGATGACGTCACCGATGACGTCACAGATGACGGGAACATCCCTCAAATCGGAATGTACACCCCGAGAACTACAAGATGACACCTTCCAGGACGCATTCGAACCGTGAATAGCCCATCTCGACCCCAAATACCTTCCTTCACTGCCCCAAAATGGCCACTTTACTTACTACAACCAACTGCGCATGCGCAGATTAACGCGACTTGCATTCAAAAACACACCATTCTGACTCTACCCCACACAAGCTTCACTTTGACACCTCACACGACCCATTCGAACCGTGAATAGCCCATCTCTATCCCAAACACACCCCTACATAGCACCCAAAATGCCTGTTTTCTATACTACGGCCGGACTGCGCATGCGCAGACTATTGAACACGGACAAACCATTAGCCCAGTCGGATGCTCCTGCATGAGAGCTTCAAAATAAGACCTCATACGACCTCATAGGATCATTAGGGGCTCACCTAGACTCCAACATGTCCACCCCGTATGGGTCTATAGCCCATAGCCATGCAGTATTTAGGCCTATGGGCCTACCCAGGCCTTGGTGACTTTTTTCAAAAATTTCACCGATTCGCTCGCAACACTTCCTATCATGTTCTACATGACGAGACGTGAAAAACGAGACCCCACAACCCTACCGCAAATGTATAGAAGTGGGTTTCAATCGGAATGTACACCCCGAAAGCAACAAAATGACACCTCACACGACGCATTCGGACCAAGGATGGTCCCTCTCTACCCCAAACACCTTCATGTACTGCCCCAAAATGGCCACTTGACTTACTACAACCAACTGCGCATGCGCAGATTAACGCGACTTGCACTTAAAAACACGCCATCCTGACTCTACCCCACACAAGCTTCACTTTGACACCTCACACGACCCATTCGAACCGTGAATAGCCCATCTCTATCCCAAACACACCCCTACATAGCACCCAAAATGCCTGTTTTCTATACTACGGCCGGACTGCGCATGCGCAGACTATTGAACACGGACGAACCATTAGCCCAGTCGGATGCTCCTGCATGAGAGCTTCAAAATAAGACCTCATACGACCTCATAGGATCATTAGGGGCTCACCTAGACTCCAACATGTCCACCCCGTATGGGTCTATAGCCCATAGCCATGCAGTATATAGGCCTATGGGCCTACCCAGGCCTTGGTGACTTTTTTCAAAAATTTCACCGATTCGCTCCGCAACACTTCCTATCATGTTCTACATGACGAGACGTGAAAAACGAGACCCCACAACCCTACCGCAAATGTATAGAAGTGGGTTTCCCAGTAGGATAAACATTGAACCTATACCCCAGTATGGGAATATATATTTATATATATATGTCTATATGGGGCTATATCGTACTTTTTCAAAAATTTCACCGATTCGCACGGGGACACTTCCTATTATGTTTGTCTTGACGAGACGAGTAAAACGAGACCCCACAACCCTACCGCAAATGTATAGAAGTACGTTTCCCAGGGGGACAAACATTGATCCTATACCCCAGTATGGGCCTATATGGGGCTCGGTGACTTTTTTCAAAAATTTCACCGATTCGTGCCGGGACACTTCCTATCATGTTCTAAATGACGAGACTAAGAAAACGCGACCCCACAACCCATACCGCAAATGTCGAGAAGTAGGTTTCCCAGGGGGACAAACATTGATCCTATACCTCCCATACCCCATATAGGCATTTTCCCGTAATTTAGGATAAAGTCCGTATTCCGTATTTTTTCAGGAAAAATTTTACATACACCCACCCTGGAACTAGGGGGAGATAACTCTATTGATAGGCAAGCCCCGTTAAGCCCGGCGACCTATATACCCCTCATACCCCATATAGGCATTTCCCCAGGTTTTTCGATAAAGTCCGTGTTCCGTATTTTTTAAGGAAAATTTTTACATGCACCCACCCAGCCTTCAAATACCCCTTCACATAGGCTTCACTTTGATACCTCATACAACTCCATCGGCCCATTAGTGGCTCCCCTAGCTCCAAAACGTCTATTTCCATACCCTTCGGCCACCGCGCATGCGCAGAATGCCGATATTTCAACCCCACACCCAGCCCATCAGATGCCCCTTCACGAATGCTTCACTTGGATACCTCATAGAACTCCATCGGCCCATTGGTGGCTCCCCTAGCTCCAAAACGGCTATTTTCATACCCTTGGGCCACCGCGCATGCGCAGAATGCCGATAGTTCAACCCCACACAGTGCCCCTTCACATAAGCTTCACTTTGATACCTCACTCGACCCAATCGGACCATTTTATCTAGGGACTTTTTCTCCGCGGAAGCAGACCGCATCACCACCAAAACCGCATCACCGTGGATGAATACATGGAACTATTTTTGACCTGGAAAAATTGGAACTCTCCTGTGCTGGAGGTAGCTTTTTGGTCAATTTGAAATACTCGCTTCTGATTGGACGAGAGCTCTGTGACGGATTTGAAATACTCGCTTCTGATTGGACGAGAGCCGCCACGTGACCGCCACAAATTTGCATAAATGGGCGGGAATCGGTCTTTTCTCTACTACTCACACGGCACACATGTAAATCAGTATATAATTGAGCGAAACACCAGCAAATATTTTTTTTCTTTTAAATATTACAGGAAAACCGCTGAAGATACCGAAATGAGATTTATATTTTCATAATCCTATAATACTCTGGATGGGAAATATATACTTGGATTGTTATATTATGAAAGCGGTTTTAAGGAAAATGATGAAAATCGAGCATGGGTATATCGCACAATTCCCGGCGAATCGACGCCATCTTTTTATGTACATATTTCGCCATGATTTAAAAGGAAATGTTTTTGTTTTTTAATTGAATTGATTTTATTCACCAACGATCAGAGGATACATAGGTAGTGACGTAGTGTTGAATTACAGAAAGGTAGTTATATACAAATCAATAGCGTTATACACTCTTAAAACGCAAATGTTATATTTAACATCTAGAGGGTTGGAGGAGGGAAAACATTTAGAAAGTGTTGTTTCACCACTTTTCAGTGTTGGATGCAACAGCTTAAAATGTTGCATTTATATTATAACACTTAAAAGTGGTGAATACAACACTTTCTAAATGTTTTCCCTCCTCCAACCCTCTAGATGTTAAATCTAACATTTGTGTTTTGAGAGTGTATAACATGCAATACAATTGGCGGGATTGAACCCCAGGGGGCTTGTTCTATCCCAAAAAAAGTTATGTCGTTATAATAGTGAATATAGTAATTTAGTAATAATTATTATAAATTGCTCTCTTCAGACTTACATGAGCAATTCATTAAGACATTATTATATAATTGTCATCAAGTAAATCATATTGTAAATATTTTTATTTAATTTTATGTCATTATAAGTTATTTTTCTTTTGATGTTATTGTTTTTAGCCTTGAATGTGAGAATTGGGGTCAGTTACACATCAGATGTTCTTTTAGTTTTATTTAAATAATGAGATTGATTTGATGTACTTCATTAGTGGGGGTAGTTTGTTCCACTCTCGAGGTCCTGTAGTTTTTGTGGTGTAGAAGGGGATGTTAGATTTATAAATAGGTCGGTGAAGATTAAGACGTTGGCCTCTGGTTTGGTAGCGGTGGACGTCTGATTGACGTGTGAAGTAGTTTCGGATTGTTACTGGTAATAATTCAGGATGGTGCATACATTTATGAGCCAGTAAGAGGCGGGCATACAAGTTCAATTTAGAAAATTGTAGCATTTGTAGATCTGTAAATAATGGTTGAGTATGGTCGCGTTTTTTGACAAAGTTATCAGCGCTCGCTTCTGTAGCAGAAATAGCTGGTTCAGATGGGTAATGTAAGTATTTTCCCACAGAAGATTACAGTAGGATAGATATGGGAATATCATTTAATAATATAGGATATATAAAGATTTTTTGTCTATGGAGCGTTTTATGTGGTTAATAATTGCTATGTTTCGAGAGACCTTATTGCAGATGTAGTTAATGTGTGTCTTCCAGTTTAATTCCTGGTTGAAAAAGACTCCCAAGAATTTGAACTTAGTGACACGTTCAATTTGGCGTCCAGAAATGGATAAATCAAACTTAAGTGTATTGGGCTCGATGATCATGTACAGGGAGCACGCTGACATTGATGTAGAATGGTTGGCCCTGAAGCCGTAATGGTTATCTGTGATTACGTCATTAGACTCCAGGAATTCTGCTATCATTGTAGCGGCAAGCTTCTCCGTGATTTTGCTGAAACACGGCAAGATAGAAATGGGCCTGTAGTTTGAAAGAATAGATGCATCGTCTGATTTTAAAAAAAGTCGGATACTAACTTGACCAAAGACATCCGGATATCATCAATACCTGGTGCAGCCGATTTCAAATTCATAATTGTGCTTTGCACAAGTTCTGGCGTTATTGCGGAGAATTCAAAATTAGTCTGAAGAGGGTATACTAGGTACTCATTGAACTTTGAACCTGTCTCAGGTATATCTGCGTCCAGGTTAGACGCCACAGTACTAAAGTATTCATTGAATTTTGTGGCTATTGATTTACTGTCTGATATATCTTCACCATTAGCATGGAACTATTTTAGTCTGTCTGTAGTTTTATTTCTGTTCATTAGCTGGCTTAGTAGTTTCCAAGTGCCCTTAATATCATGATTACTTTCGTTGAATTTTTGTTCGAAATATTGTATTTTAGATATGCGTATGGTTTGATTTAATTTGTTTCTGTATGTTCTGTACTGTTGGCGAATTATTTCAACATGGCTGGTAAGCTGCAGGCAATAGAGTCGTTTTTTTCGTGAATAAAGTTGAGAATGCCAAAAGTGATCCATGGTTTTATGACTTTGCGTTGTTTAGATGTAAAGTTTGTCAGAGGAAAGCAGTCATTGTGTACGGGTATAAATTTCGTTAAAAAATTGTCGAGAGCTAAGTTTGGGTCGTTCATATCTGCATCGCCATTATCCCAGTCGGTGTCGCTGATTCTTTGGATGAACTGCTCTTTTTGCTCATTTGTCATTTTGCGGTATGTTATATTTTGTTCAGCGGGTATATCACTGTGTCTATAGAGTTCAGAAAATGAAATACTGGGAAGTGGTCGCTGATATCAGTCAGGAAGATTCCGGATAAGAGATTTTCTTCGTGAAAGTTTGTGAAGATGTTCTCAATAAGGGTAGCGGGGCGGGATTTGACTCTGGTTGGTTTTGTGTTTTGAGGAAAGAAATAATGGGATTTTAGGGTTTCAAGAAATTCCTTGGTTGGTGGGTGGTCCTGTGTTTTAAAAAGATCGATATTGAGATCGCGCATATCAGACACTTATGTTTTTCGATGTCTTTTGATTTTAGAAGAGAGAGAGGTGATTATTGAATTTGCCGACATTTTTGCCAGGGGGACGGTAAAATATGTCTACTAGGTATTTCACCTCACCGAGAATAAATTCAACGAAGAGGGATTCGAATTCTCCATTGTCTTCCAGTTGTGAAAGATCTTTTCTTATTCTAGAGGATTTCACATTGCTATACACGTAGAATATTGACGAAGGAAAGGGTGTGTAACCAGGAATGTCAAGAAGTGTTTCTGTTGTGGGGTTCAGCCAACTCTCAAAGAAGCCCAAGACAGTAAATTTATTATGTAGGTTATGGATAAAGCCTGTGATCTCAGAAAAGTGTTTATTAAGGCTTCTAGCACTGAGGTGTAGAAAAGATAGGTGTGTATTTGTATCATTGTCATCAAACAAGACATTTGTTTTCTCAATAAATGTTGATTCAGTGTAGTAGTTTGAATGGTGAATTTTTCTGTTATTCCAGTGATCAATTTCCAAGTCGTTATCATCAGTAATAGCTTTGTTATGGTCTGTATCATTTACATGTAGCTCAATTGGATTAAAACACATATTTTGTATGAAATCAAGTTTTAGTTCCGTTTGTGGGTCGGAACAGAGGTAGACTGTGGGAGGATATCGTGATTAAAAAATGGATTCGAGAAAGGAACTTCCTCATCTGTGGATTCAATATTATCCATGCTCCAAGTTTTTTATGAGGTTGTAATGACCCAGACTCACATTCGAGGCTAATTTAAATAGTCGGAAAATATATATGGCGAACCATAACATATATGTTATCTAACTTTTTCAAACTATACATTTATGAAACAGGCATCTCTTCAGGTTTAATAATCACTATACAGAATGAAACTCAGAAAGATACTGGCATAATTTGTGCTCGATTAAATTGTGATATGTGTGCAGTTTGCATTGAGTTAACATGTGTCAGTGGCTGGAGCCGACCGCACTTGACGTCACTGTAGCCAGTGCCGCGGGCAAAACAGCGAGGGCTATGAAAACGGTGTATACATTAACATTGTTACGTCAATTTTACAATAACAGCTAAACGTAACAGAAAGATGTGTGAAGTCAAGGATTAAAAACAATCAAATATTTATTCACAATACTAAAGTCATATACAAATAAAGTAAGGTTAATACAACAAATAAATGTGTGAAATATAGTCTTACTGTTCAATGCTATACCGGTGTATATTTTACAGTCCCTGTTGACGTGCACATAACGATATTCTGTATAATGGTAATCCAACACTGCTCAGCTGTTCACAATCCCAGTAAGTGTCCAATATCCGACGGTTCAATAGCGTAGATTACGCAGCATTCACAAGTTAATACACAGGAGTAAATAACACAGTATATCACCCACATAAAAACCCAGTTTGAATTCCCTCCTGAATAACACGCTAGTGACACGCTATTTATACTCTATGAGGCATTCCAGATCATTCTACAAATCAAGAAGCTTCTAGAATACACAGCATTGTCGCATTATCTGACCTAGATACAATTCACAATAGCCTTCGAGAAAGCTCCAGATAGCTGACCCACATAATAGTACGTAAACAGGCTTACGTTAGCCCTATTATTCGAGAAACATCCACAATGTCTAATAATAGACAAAAATACCATGACACTCCCCCTCTTAAAAAAAGAAAGTTTCAAATGTGGAACTTTCTTGACAATTCAAAACATTCTTGCAAAAAAATCTATATTACAACAGCAAAAATGTTGACAAACATATGTACATTATATACGAGACAAACAATCAGCAATCAGATTGTCCTTGCCCTTAATATGTCTGATTTCAATATTGTATTCTTGTAACACCAAACTCCATCTCAACAATCTTTGATTTTCGTTTTTCATCTTAGTTATGAAAACAAGTGGATTGTGATCAATGAATACAGTAATTGGCAATGATGAGGAAGTAACATAAACATCAAACTGTTGTAAAGCCAATATCATTGCAAAACGTTCTTTTTCAATTGTAGAATAATTTCTCTGATGTTTGTCAAATTTACGTGAAAAATAACATATTGGGTGATCTACACCATGTATATCTTCTTGTAACAAAACGGCACCAGCAGCAACATCACTAGCATCTACAGCCAGTTTAAAAGGTGAATCAAAATCTGGTGCTGAAAGAACTGGCGCGCTCTTGAGTATGGCTTTCAGGTTTTCAAAAGCTGATTCACATTCATCGGTGCAAACAAAAGTTAACCTCTTTCTTAAGAGTTGAGTTAAAGGTTCAGTAATATCTGAAAAATTTGGACAAAATTTTCTGTAGTAACCAGCCATACCCAAGAAACGCATCAGTTGTCTCTTACATGTTGGTCTTGGAAATAGCGAGATAGCACTAACCTTAGCATCTACAGGTTTCACTTGACCCGATTGCTTAGTCGATTAAACAGTGCGCGAATTCTCTGTAGATGATCTTCCCATGTATCGCTGTATCTCACCTCCTTCCAAACCAGAAGTCACACGGTTGATGAGACGCTGGAACGTGGCCGAAGAACTTTTCATTCCAAATGGCATGACTTTGTACTGGAACAGACCCTCCGAAGTGACGAATGCTGATATCTCCTTCGCACGATCTGTCAGTGGAACTTGCCAAAATCCTTTCAGAAGATCAAACTTTGACACAAACTTGGCACTTCCCACTTTATCAATGCAATCGTCAATGCGTGGAATAGAGAATGTGTCTGTTTTGGTCAATGTGTTCACCTTTCTGTAGTCAGTACACATCCTGTAACTGCCATCTGGCTTTGGAACGAGGATACAAGGTGAACTCCAGTTACTATTACTTGGTTCAATGAAGTCATTGTCCAATAAATACTGAATCTCTTTTTTTCAGATAGTTTTGTTTAATGGGATTCAAACGATATGGGTGCTGCTTTACTGGATTAGAATCTCCGACATTGACGTCATGTGAAATTTTATCAGTCCGAGTAGGAATATCGGGAAACAAATGTTCATATTGACTGAGCAGAGTTCGAAGTTCTTCCTGACGCGCTGGTTCAAGATGACACAACTTGGAATCCAAATTAAGTAGAATGTCAGAGTTCTGTAATTTTGCCGCTGTCATGGGCTCTTCACAAGTTTCATTATTATCAGGGTCAGAACTAACTACACTTACAGGGTGTACAGTACTGTTAGTGCTATCTCTGTCTATGTATAACTTTAACATATTTACATGACATAACTGTTTGTGTTTACGCCTGTCAGGAGTCTGAATTACATAATTAAGGTCACTTAATTTCTTTTCAATGACATAAGGACCATAATATCTAGCCTTAAGTGGATTACCAGGAATAGGCAGAAAAGCCAGTACCTTCTCACCAGGTTTGAAACTTCGTTTAAGGGCATGTTTATCATAGGTTATTTTCATACATTTTTGTGCTGACTTTAAATTTGACATGGCCAAATCACGTGCTTTAGTCAACCTGGTGCGAAAGTCCGACACATATTGTAAGAGACTACATGAGTCAAGATCACTGTCTAGGAACTTTTCCTTTAGCAGTTTAAGTGGTCCTTTAACTGTATGACCAAAGACTAATTCAAATGGACTGAAGCCTAAAGACTCTTGAACAGACTCTCTAACAGCAAACAATAACAAATGTATGCCTTCACCCCAGTCTTTCTCAGTGTCAAAACAATAAGTCCTAATCATGTTCTTTAATGTCTGGTGAAATCTTTCTAATGCGCCTTGGCTTTCTGGGTGGTATGCAGATGATTTGTACTGCTTTATTCCCAATTCATGTATGACTTGTTGAAAAATTCCTGACAGGAAATTAGATCCCTGATCAGACTGAACGGAGTGAGGTAGGCCGACAAATGTGAAAAACTTAACTAATTACAACACATAAGGGAAGTGGGAAGAGGTGCCGACATACTGGCAGAGCCACATGACTTCACAGTATAGTGTTCCTGTTAACCTATTCTAAAGCACATACCAAGAATCTAACGATTCGTGATATGTGTTGTATCTCAGGTACGCTTTTATTGTACCTGTTCATGTAGCAACTTGGATGATATGACCACACGGCCCCTAGCACCAGCATAAGCGGTATTAGATACAAATCTAGAGTGCTATGATGGAAATGCCCTGACAACTCGTATATTGGTAATTGGTGAACTGTTTCGCTGTGACAGCTCGTATATTGGAGATTGGTGAGTTCTATCGTCGTCAGATGAAAATGACAGCATTTAACACAAAAGACTAGTCTGTAAGGCCCGACGTCGACCCAGCATCAACTTCCCACAAATTCCAACATATATCAAAGACCAAAAGGTCTGTACAGTGGGCGGGCCTCGGGGACGAAACGTCCACCAGCAGAATCTCGCCATATACAGGTAAAAATTACAACACATATGAGGGAAGTGGGAAGAGGTGCCGACACACTGGCAGAGCCACATGACTTCACAGTATAGTGTTCCTGTTAACCTATTCTAAAGCACATACCAAGAATCTAACGATTCCTGATATGTGTTGTATCTCAGGTACGCTTTTATTGTACCTGTTCATGTGGCAACTTGGATGATGTGACCACACGGCTCCTAGCACCGGCATAAGCGGTATTAGATACAAATCTAGAGAGCTATGATGGAAATGCCCTGACAACTCGTATATTGGTAATTGGTGAACTGTTTCGCTGTGACAGCTCGTACATTGGAGATTGATGAGCTGTATCGTCGTCAGATGAAAATGACAGCATTTAATACAAAAGACTAGTCTGCAAGGCCCGACGTCGACCCAGCATCAACTTCCCACGAATGCCAACATATATCAAAGACCAAAAGGTCTGTACAGGGGGCGGGCCTCGGGGACGAAACGTCCAGGAGAGAGAGAGAGAATTAGGGTTTAACGTCGCATTCAGCGAAACGTCCAGCAGCAGAATCTCCCCATATACAGGTAAAAATTACAACACATATAAGGGAAGTGGGAAGAGGTGCCGATATACTGGCAGAGCCACATGACTTCACAGTATAGTCTTCCGGTTAACCTATTCTAAAGCACATACCAAGAATCTAACGCTTCGTGATATGTGTTGTATCTCAGGTACGCTTTTATTGTACCTGTTCATGTGGCAACATGGATGATATGAACACACGGCCCCTAGCACCGGCATAAGCGGTATTAGATACAAATCTAGAGAGCTATGATGGAAATGCCCTGACAACTCGTATATTTATATCCAATTATTTTTAGGATGACACTTTCTCAGTAAAGCACAAATACTAGTGCTGGATGGGACAGTCCCGTGCGAAACTCGAACCCGCGTCCTCAGAGTTTGGCACCAAATCGCCAGCAGTAAATGCAAGCAGCCTAGACCACTCGGCCACCTCAGCTTCCACAAAAGAGGAAGTTCGGAGATCGGAGTCTAGACTATGTACATTTACTACCCCTCTGATAGACATATTTTGGCACAGCTCCTAAAGCCGATACTATATATGTATATACTAATGCCATTTAGAAAGTAGTTAACATTTATATCCAATTATTTTTAGGATGACACTTTCTCAGTAAAGCACAAATACTAGTGCTGGATGGGACGGTATCGTGCGAGACTCGAACCCGCGTCCTCAGAGTTTGGCACCAAATCGCCAGCAGTAAATGCAAGCAGCCTAGACCACTCGGCCACCTCAGCTTCCACAAAAGAGGAAGTTCGGAGATCGGAGTCTAGACTACGTACATTTACTACCCCTCTGATAGACATATAATGGCACAGCTCCTAAAGCCGATATTATATATATACTAATGCCATTTAGAAAGTAGTTAACATTGAAAAAAAATGTTAAATAAAAAAATGTTAACTACTTTCTAAATGGCATTAGTATATATAAAACTCGTATATTGGTAGTTGGTGAAGTTTTTTGCTGTGACAGCTCGTGCATTGGAGATTGGTGAGCTGTATCGTCGTCAGATGAAAATGACAGCATTTAACACAAAAGACTAGTCTGTAAGGCCCGACGTCGACCCAGCATTAACTTCCCACAAATGCCAACATAACAATAGTTTTTGCCTTAAAGATGTAATCAGCCTCAAATCTAGGCTGAAATCGATGTCTCTCAAACTCCGCGAAACTTATATATATGACAACAGGTACAAAATGAAACACATTTAACCACAAAAAACTAAATTTGTTTCTACCACTCACAATAAAATAGATGGAATCGATCTTTAAAAATAAACGGCATGGCATGCCGTTTATTTTCCCACGACCGTGTTAACAAGCGTACACACGCGTGGTGCATTCTACCAACGTATGCTATGCGACATTACCGAACCTTAGGCACGAGCCGTGACGTTATCCCATGGCAGCAGCTGTTCAGCATTCAGATTCGTGAGCGTCGCTACGTCACTCATTCGTCATTTTTCTCTCCGCGTATAACACACACTCAATGGCGAAACAGAAAACCCGTCGAAGCGGGCAGAATGTAAAATTTCTCTGACAAGATATTGTTGCATTCGTTGTATATGGCGAGCCCACTATCATCAAATATAATACATATGATTCTTCAGTTAACTGTTCTGCTGAAAAAACGCACAGGGGAGAGTTTACAAAATTTATCGATTTTGAGGCTGATTACATCTTTAATATTCCGCAAAGGAATGACCTCAGGGAACCTGGTTGAAGCACACATGACTGTTAACATGTATTGATTGCCTGACTTTGTTTTTGGTAATGGACCACCACAATCTATAATCACCCTACTAAATACTTCCTCAAATGCAGGGATTGGTTGTAGAGGGGCTTTTGGTATGGTTTGATTTGGTTTTCCTACCATTTGACATGTGTGGCATGACCTACAAAATTCCGTAACATCTTTCTTTGAATTTGGCCAATAGAAATGATTTAGAATTTTGTAATGTTTTGTTAACACCTAAATGGCCTGAAAGAGGTGTTTCGTGGGCTAGTCTGAGGATATCTGGACGATATGAATTTGGTACTACAATCTGATACTTAAATGCCCACTCATCATCAGGTGACACATCTGGCGGTCGCCATTTGCGCATAAGAACACCATTCTTACAAAAGTAACACACAGTCTCTTGAGTTACATCACACTTATCTACTGCCCTGTCAAACAACTTGGTAATGTCCTTGTCACTATGCTGTTCATTAACCAGCTGTGATTTTGAAATTTTGTCATTAGAACATTCTAATTTGCTATCAAAATGTGGCTTATCAGCCTCATCATTTAAACACACAAAGGTGTCGGCCAAACAAACATCATCGATGATGTCATCTTTAAGAGACTTTTCAGATCCCTCAGCCAATTTACTCATGGCTCTAGTAACTGCACAAGCAGGATACAAACTTTGAATTTCGTCTTCAACTGGGTCATGGTTTTAGGCCCTGAGAAAGAACTGGGTTTGTTACCTAAGAGACTAGACTGGAATGAACTTGGCTTAACAGCATTGACAAATGATAATTTGTGTGTCAGAGCGTATTCGTCAGCAAAACGTGCTGTCCGCTCAAAAGTGTTGGCATTCTTTTCATTAAGAAATGTTCTAATATCACCATGGATACACCTTTTAAATTCCTCTACCAACATAAGCTGTCTAAGGCTTTCAAATTGGTTGTCAAGTTTAACCGAGGCACTCCACCTATCAAATAACTGTTCTTTTGAACGAGCAAATTCCACATGAGTCTGAGAGTTTTCTTTTTCACAACTACGAAACGTTTGTCGATAGGCTTCAGGAACTAATCCATAACCCTTAAGGATTAAATCCTTCACTGTATCATAATTTGATGCTTGGTCTACCGTCAGTTGCGTGTAAATGTCCCTTGCCTTTCCGATCAAAACACTTTGAAGAAGTAAACTCCAATTTTCCTTTGACCATTTAAAATTTTCAGCAATTTTCTCAAAATGCAGAAAATATTTATCAACTTCTTTTTCCTGTAATGGTGGGACGAGACGTATTTGACGAGCCGCATCAAATTTTCATTGTGATTGTACAGGTGCATGTGCATGAGGACTTGTTTGCGACTCATGCGCTTCATTTCTAACTGAAACTGTCTTTCTTCCCTTTCTCTCTCTGTCCCTCCGTCTCTGTTTCTTTCTTTTTCTCTTTTCTCTTTTTCTAACCTTCCTCTCTCTAATTCTCTGTCTAATTTTAATTTCTTTAATTCTTTGCAACTCTAATTCCCTTATTTTCAAATCATCAGCTGTTTCCTCGGTTAAATCAAAATCACTTTCATCCTAAAGTTGTTTGCTAACAAAATGTTTAATAGTGAGTTTCTTAATTTCTTGCTTTCTACAAGATGTTTTAACTTTAATTTGTAGGAATTTACACAGCGCGAACAAATCCTCTTTGCGTAGTTCGTTAAATTCCTCCTGACTAGGCTCTAAGTCAAACTGTACTCGGTCAAATGACATGCTGATAGCGTACTCCCTGACTTGACAAATTTAGACAATGTTGTAAAGCTGTATCAACTTAGAACTATGTTGCAAACCTGATCAGCTGGCAGCTATAATGTAAACAAATCTCCCGGACAAGCCCCCAATTTCTGTTACGTCAATTTTACAATAACACTAAACGTAACAGAAAGATGTGTGAAGTCAAGGATTAACAAAATATTTATTCACAATACTAAAATCATATACAAATTAAGTAAGGTTAATACAACAAATAAATGTGTGGAATATAGTCTTACTGTTCATTGCTATACCGGTGTATATTTTACAGTCCCTGTTGACGCGCATAAATCGCTCTTCTGCATAATGGTAATCCAACACTGCTCAATTGTTCACAATCCCAGTAAGTGTCCAATATCCGACGGTTCAATAGCGTAGATTACGCAGCAGCCAAAATTTACTACACAGGAGTAAATAACACAGTATAACACCCACATAAAAAGCCAGTTTGAATTCCCTCCTGAATAACTGAGTGACACGCTATGTATACTCTATGAGGCATTCAAGAAGAAAGGAGCTTCTAGAATACACAGCATTGTCGCATCATCTGACCTAGATACAATTCACAATAGCCTTCGAAAAAGCTGCAGATGGCTGCCCCACATAATAGTACGTAAACAAGCTTACGTTAGCCCTATTATTCGAGAAACATTCGCAATGTCTAATAATAGACTACAATACCATGACAACATCAGCTAGTTTTCTGCAAGAGAGTAGCTGTCAACGGTTTTCAATGATACCAGCAAGACATCATGATGTTCCAAACATATCAAATCCATATGGCTGATCAGTTTTCTTATTCCATATGAGTATTGTAGTAAAGTCGTTATGTTGGGAATGATGTATCTCAGTCACGCTTTGATTGTGATTGTTCACCGGGACACCATGATGATCTTGGAGTGCACGAGTTCATGGGAACTAGAATTAGACAAGTTACGGGGTGTAACTCCATAGATCTTACATGCTACGCTCATATTTAATCAGGACCAAATGACCCCATTTTCAGAGGCTTTCCGAGGTTCGATCTCATTTCGCCATTCATTATTGTTTGATATTTAATGGTCGGATAAACTTCGGCTACATGTTTGACAATGGCTCACAGGAACATTTAACAGTATATGATGCGTCTCCGTCATTACGAGGATATACTCGAATAGATACGATTTAGACTTCCAAGCCACCTTGCATGGCTAGTCGCCTGTAGTCTATGTTTATAGAATCGTGTTCGATTCTGCTAATGGCTAATGAAATTGCTAATGGGATATTTATCTTGATGTCTTCTTCCTCTAATTGTGTTCGAACTTTTAGTATCCGCTTGAATTATCCGATTGTTTACCTTTTATGATCAGCTTCGATTTCTAAGACCATATGTTCGATTCTAGAGAACTGTTCCTTCCTTTGTGGATTTACCTTCATAATTCAATATTTCGTCGCTGCTATTTTGGACTCCAGCGGCGCGACAACTTCACACCGTCGAAGAGCACATTCTGGTATTGTGTACGGTATATGCAGTTGTTCAGTAGAAAGGACATAATGTTCACATACGACGAATTTGAAGAACTTTGTGAAGAAAAAGTTGAAAATGAGTAAAATAACGGCATAACGACTAAGACACCTCCATGGAAGATCACCGTCCATGGATCGGTATACGTTCAGAGAAAAAGTCGCCCGAGGTCCAGCAGTGTTGTAACAGCAGCTTCGTTGGTTGCAAAATGATAATTTTCCCGCATCACTCCCAATCATCTATCCCATCGATCAACGGCTATCGATTTTAGCACAAATCGAAGCACAGATGGGTACATGTATGGATTATCCATGATTATTGTTTGATGGGCCCCTTCAATTAATGCGAAACATAAAATAACATTACTCTATTTCTTCTGATTATTCAGACAGTAAAACTTAACTTCAGACATCTGCAGGTAGAGATTCTGCTAACATTTTACAAATTTTACTAGATAGATCTTTAATTCTTGAGATAAATAACATATCCATGCCACAATATTTACAAGCGTCTAGTCCATCATTCATAATTCAGCCGTCGTCCATTAAAGAATATCCGCGTCCATAATCCAAAGACCTATTCCATATTCCATATAACAATATTAGCACCAAATTCAAAAAGATAATCACAGTATACATAAACAAAGGCTAGTTTCCTGTAAGAGAGAAGCGGTCAAGCCTCAGTTGCGGTTTAGCGGTTTAGCCTCATTTGACATAAAAAGGATTTTATTCTGCTTTAATTCTAATAATGCTGTTAAAAAAAATTGAAGAAATGGGGTATGCCACCGGGTGATCTCGCGATCCCTCATAGCGGAAATTGTTGCGGGCATAAAACTCCTTCCCAGTCTCTGTTCACTTGTTTTGCCGAGTTAGACAAATAGTCCGTTGGAATTTTCCAAGCGTACGTGCTACGTGATCTGCGCGCTACAAACCATTTTGCGTTACTCGTTGAGGTTAGTCGACATTATTAATCTTCTTTACTTATTATGTAGAAAATTTGGCCGTCATATCTCTAGACATGAGGCAGCATCTAAAAGGTGCAACAACCCCTCTGTCAGACAGTTTTAGTCAGTGAAAATTGGTACACGATGAATGGAAAATGCATATGTAAAAGCCTGAAAGATTTGGTTGAATGCAGAAGAAGCTTTAACAGTGGCTTGTAAAAGATTAAAATAGGATAAATTCAGCGTGGGATGTTGGATGCATTGAAGGACTATAATAAATAATTTGACATATCGCGTGCGAAAAAAAATATTCTGAACAAAAACAAAAGGGTTCTAGCCATTCTGGCTTTGAACCCTAATAATAATCTGAACAATAATAGAAGTCTTCCGATTTTTATTGGAAGCCTAGTAATATAGAGTTTTGATAGCAAAAGCTGTATGAATCCCTGTGTACCTGTTGATTGTATGTCTCTTCCCATCTGTGATCAAGCAGATTCCGAGGATGAGGATACATGCGCATGTATTTTACCTTTAAACATGTGTCCATTGGGCCTAAGCTCTTGTGGGTGAAGAGAAAATACAAATGGTTTGGCTGGACAGAGCTACATGTATATGTCAGACAGCATCAACATCTGAGCCCCAAGCAGTACATGTGCATGTATTTTACCTTTAAACATGTGTTCAGGAAAGTGGTGTACATGCAGGCCCCACATACAAGCAAATAGCCTTTATATACGGTGGCCCGTAGGGGACATTCATGTTTTTTACCTTTTATGTGTTTTTCTTCGACTTTTTCGTGTTTTTCTTCGACTTTTCCGTGTTTTCTTTCGACTTTTTCGTGTTTTTCTTCGACTTTTCAGAGTTATTGTTCGAATTTTCTGTGTTTTCTTTCGAAAACATCGCGAAATGAAAAAAATTGTGAAATACTTTCCACCGCGGTGAAATACTTTCCACCGCGGTGGAAAATACTTATCACCGCGGTGAAAAATACTTTCCACCGCGGTGGGAAGTACTTTTCACCGCGGTGGGAATAATTTCCACCGCGGTGGGAAACACATTCGTGTTTTCTGACTTTCCTGTGTTTTCTTACAACATTTCGCGAAATTTCGCAATCTTCTTCCGACGGAGAAA
Organism: Hanleya hanleyi; assembly: GCA_036873755.1. Classification (NCBI taxonomy): domain Eukaryota; kingdom Metazoa; phylum Mollusca; class Polyplacophora; order Lepidopleurida; family Hanleyidae; genus Hanleya; species Hanleya hanleyi. The sequence goes on from JAVTVY010046796.1 coordinate 23,016, forward strand.
TTGAGGGAAAAGATCTCACCGCGGTGTTAAAGTTTCCACCGCGGTGTAAAAGTTTTAACCGCGGTGAAAAAGTTTCCACCGCGGTGTAAAAGTTTTAACCGCGGTGAAAAAGTTTTAACCCCGGTGTAAAAGTTTCCACCGCGGTGTAAAAGTTTTAACCGCGGTGAAAAAGTTTTAACCGCGGTGTAAAAGTTTCCACCGCGGTGTAAAAGTTTCCACCGCGGTGTAAAAGTTTCCACCGCGGTGTAAAAGTTCCCACCGCGGTGTAAAAGTTTTAACCGCGGTGGAAAAGTTTTAACCGCGGTGGAAAAGTTTTAACCGCGGTGTAAAAGTTTCCACCGCGGTGTAAAAGTTTTAACCGCGGTGGAAAAGTTTTAACCGCGGTGTAAAAGTTTCCACCGCGGTGTAAAAGTT
>JAVTVY010046797.1:0-22212 GCA_036873755.1 Hanleya hanleyi
GTAGTAGACGAGTCCTTATGGCCGTGGACCAATCAGAATTGAGAACGAAAGTAGGTCAAGTATGACGCGTTTGACGTCATCGTGTGACGTCACTGGGGTCGGGGTCACGTGAAAGTAGGTCAAGGTCGTCCCGCTGTCCTTATCTAGGTCACTTATGACGCGTTTGACGTCATTGTGTGACGTAATTAGGTCATGGTCGTAAGAAACCGGTTTAAATTATGTAATAACGTTACGTAATTAGGTCATGGTCGATCGTAAGTAGATCGATTATGTAAGAAACCGGTTTAAATAGGGCGGTATGATGTCTATTTTTAGCAGTGATGCCTATTTTTAGCTAATCTTTGTTAGCTACCAATAAAAACATCACGTGACCCTTTGACGGCTAATAGGATAAAAGGCGAACATTCGTTTGTCACAGGTCTCTCACGCACGAAGTGCGTTTTTACGTATTTGTTCGATCTCCTGTCTCGGTATACAATGGATGACGAGAAAGCATTTGACGAAGGTAAGTTCGCATTATTAATCATTCCTTTGAGCACAAGCAGTTCGTTTCTTAAAAGAAGGCCTTTCATATATTATAGACTGACGCAACGCAATGTATTAGAGTAAATGCCATGAATAGTTAACCGACGGTGCGTGTATAGTTAACTGACCGTACGCGTTAAAACCGTGTACATCGTATTGTCACAGTCTACCAAACATCTATTGCCCTTGTCCGTGTGCCACGGTCCATTACACTTTAGCGATCTCCTTTGATACGTGTCGGTGCACACTGAAACGACATTCTTTCTTTGATTTTTCTAGTCTAAAACAGTTGGCTAATCTAGGTTTATTATTTATTATGCCTTTAATATATAAATAGGGAGAATTTCTGTTAAATGTCGGTCATACCGATGGTGCGTGTATAGATAACTGACCGTACGGGTTAAAACCGTGTACATCGTATTGTCACAGTCTACCGAACATCTACTGACCTTGTCCGTGTGCCACGGTCCATTACACTTTAGCGATCTCCTTTGATACGTGTTGGTGCACACTGTAACGACATTCTTTCTTTGATTTTCTAGTCTAAAACAGTTGGATAATCTAGGTTGATTATTTATTATGCCTTTAATATATAAATAGGGAGAATTTCTGTTAAATGCCGGTCATACCGATGGTGCGTATATAGTTAACTGACCGTACGGGTTAAAACCGTGTACATCGTATTGTCACAGTCTACCGAACATCTATTGCCCTTGTCCGTGTGCCACGGTCCATTAAGTTCAAATAGGGATGTATTATGCGTCGCTATTGACATCAATACCATTCAAAAGACCTTTATTCGATGCCTCTAGCATTGTCTCTGCACACGGGAGAAAATTAAACTATGTCGTCGTGTACTAAAATAGACCAACTGTTAGCTATGCATCTGTCTCTCTGGTCGAGTTACTACGATAATAAAAGAAACGTTTAACACTCTTTCTATCGCAATTATTTCAAGAAATTCGATAAACACGTATAACATAATTTGACAAAAACAAAGATAAATTTTTACCGTATTGGCGTCGCTAAAATTATGGCCTCTCAACGTGTTATTTATCCGGCAACTTACACTATTGTGCAAGTTACCAACACAATAGCATTGTTTTACAAGTCACCAACACTCTAGCATTGTTTTACAATACAATACAGTAAACACACACGGTGAGCATTGGGAATGATCGCTCGCGATATGATGACTATTTGTATCGTGTTCCGACGAAGCGTAGCGTTCGCAAAAGCGCCCGCAAGCGCCCTCAAAAGCGCCCGCAACGGCCACAAAAGCGCCCGCAACGCCCGCAAGCTCACGCAAAAGCGCCCGCAATGCCCGCAAAAGCGCCCGCAACGCCCGCAAGCGCCCGTTTCAACGCCCTTCGATATCTGAGAAAAAGAGAGAGATCAACACGTTCACAAGTTTTCATATATTTTATTATCCCCAATGTGATGCCGTACCCAAGCTAGGGCCGCTATGGGTATGTTTACGATTCATAACGTAGGAGTGATATCAGTTTTAATCACGTTATTGTCAATGTTCGTGAATTCTTGAAGTTCATCTTCGTTCATCATCATCTTTTCGCTTTATTTCTTTATTTCAGCATTCGACAGTGAGCCTCTTAAATCACCGTCAGTTTTTTTTCTTTCTGATCATTATTATTCGGTGTACCAAGTCCTAATCAGACTCGATATCTTCCAATCCGGGAAAGTCCGTGGGCAACCTGTCCTTTAAGAGCTGTTTCCGCATCTTGATGGCGTTTTTTAGGGCCTCTCTTTGAGGTAAACCCATATCCTCTTCTAAGTATCTCTTTGTTTTCATGATGGCCCTGTGGTCAGGATCACTTTTCATTTCAAGAGTAATGGAGGTATAGTTTCATACAGAGCCATTGCAGATTTTATGATTCGTGGTTGCATGTTGATATAGGCCTTCTGTAAAGTCTCTTCATCCTGTCCATCTGCCTGGATAGTAGCGGCGTGTGCGTTAATAGCGTTGTCCACAATGCGATCCCAAAATGACGACTCCCCTTCGTCCGTGTCTGAATCACCCAAACTTTCGCTTTTCTCGGATGAGCTAGTGCTGTCCGCATCAGACCATGAGTTTTCAGCACTGTCATCGCCATATGATGAGTTCACGGTATCCGTATCATCGCATAGACTGTCTACATCAGAGACTTCGTCGGTGTCTTCATACCCATGAACATTCTTCCTATGTCTGATCATATCGTGGTACCTGGTGAACGATCGGTGACACTCTGAGCAAGAATAAGACATGTTGAACTGAGCGAAAAAAAAATGAAATGGGTTAGTCTTTCTAATAGGGCTGTATTTATGAATGATTGTCGCAGCGCCATCTATACACCGATAGGAACTCACGCTGTGCATGGATGGGTCCTATATCCGATTGGTTAATAAGTCTTCACCGTGTAATGCTTTGACATTTCTCTCTCCCTTCACGTAAGGCGCTAGCATCCCTGATCTCCACCAACGTCGGCTAGTATCGGGCGTTTACGCCCGCAAGCGCCCGCAAAAGCGCCCGCAACGCCCGTTTCAACGCCCTTCGATATCTAAGAGAAAGAGAGAGATCAGCATATTCACAAGTTTTCATATATTTTACTATTCCGCAAAAGCGCCCGCAACGCCCGCAAGCGCCCGCAAAAGCGCCCGCAACGCCCGCAAAAACGCCCGCAAAAAACGCCCGCAAAAAACGCCCGCAACGCCCGCAACGCCCGCAAGCGCCCGCAAAAGCGCCCGCAACGCCCGCAAAAGCGCCCGCAACGCCCGCAAGCGCCCGTTTCAACGCCCTTCGATATCTGAGAAAAAGAGAGAGATCAACACGTTCACAAGTCCGGAGTTATCTCCCACTAGTTCCACTTTTCGTCACCAGGGCCCACTGCCACCACCGGGCGTTGTGGACACATGTTCATTCCTATATTTACTGACTCTATCACCCCCACACACACACCACCACCACCTGACGCCACCAACACCACCGCCACACAACACCAACGCCACCAACGCCACCACCAGCGCGTTGGTGGCGTTGGTGGTGGCGTTGGTGGCGTTGGTGTTGTGTGGCGGTGGTGTTGGTGGCGTCAGGTGGACCCCCTCCATGCACAGCGTGAGTTCATATCGGTGTATAGATGGCGCTGCGATCATCATTCATAAATACAACACTATTAGAAAGACTAACTCATTTCATTTTTGTCGCTCAGTTCAACATGTCTTATTCTTGCTCAGAGTGTAACCGATCGTTCACCAGGTACTACGATATGATCAGACATAGGAAGAATATTCATGGGTATGAAGACACGGACGAGGCCTCAGATGTATACAGTGAGAGTCTATGCGATGATACGGACCCCGTGAACTCATCATATGGCGATGACAGTGCTGAAAACTCATGGTCTGATGCGGACAGCACTAGCTCATCCGAGAAAAGCGAAAGTTTGAGTGATTCAGACACGAACGAAGGGGGATCGCATTGTGGACAACGCAATTAACGCACACGCCGCTGCTATCCAGGCAGATGGACAGGATGAAGAGACTTTACAGAAGGCCTATATCAACATGCCACCACGAATCATAAAATCTGCAATGGCTCTGTATGAAAACTATACCTCGATTACTCTTGAAATGAAAAGTGATCCTGACCACAGGGCCATCATGAAAACAAAGAGATACTTAGAAGAGGATATGGGTTTACCTCAAAGAGAGGCCCTAAAAAACGCCATCAAGATGCGGAAACAGCTCTTCAAGGACAGGTTGCCCACGGACTTTCCCGGATTGGAAGATATCGAGTCTGATTAGGACTTGGTACACCGAATAATAATGATCAGAAAGAAAAAAAAACTGACGGTGATTTAAGAGGCTCACTGTCGAATGCTGAAATAAAGAAATAAAGCGAAAAGATGATGATGAACGAAGATGAACTTCAAGAATTCACGAACATTGACAATAACGTGATTAAAACTGATATCACTCCTACGTTATGAATTGTAAACATACCCATAGCGGCCCTAGCTTGGGTACGGCATCACATTGGGGATAATAAAATATATGAAAACTTGTGAACGTGTTGATCTCTCTCTTTTTCTCAGATATCGAAGGGCGTTGAAACGGGCGCTTGCGGGCGTTGCGGGCGCTTTTGCGGGTATTGCGGGCGCTTTTGCGTGAGCTTGCGGGCGTTGCGGGCGCTTTTGCGTGAGCTTGCGGGCGTTGCGGGCGCTTTTGCGGCCGTTGCGGGCGCTTTTGAGGGCGCTTGCGGGCGCTTTTGCGAACGCTACGCTTCGTCGGAACACGATACAAATAGTCATCATATCGCGAGCGATCATTCCCAATGCTCACCGTGTGTGTTTACTGTATTGTATTGTAAAACAACGCTAGAGTGTTGGTGACTTGTAAAACAATGCTATTGTGTTGGTAACTTGCACAATAGTGTAAGTTGCCGGATAAATAACACGTTGAGAGGCCATAATTTTAGCGACGCCAATACGGTAAAAATTTATCTTTGTTTTTGTCAAATTATGTTATACGTGTTTATCGAATTTCTTGAAATAATTGCGATAGAAAGAGTGTTAAACGTTTCTTTTATTCTCGTAGTAACTCGACCAGAGAGACAGATGCATAGCTAACAGTTGGTCTATTTTAGTACACGACGACATAGTTTAATTTTCTCCCGTGTGCAGAGACAATGCTAGAGGCATCGAATAAAGGTCTTTTGAATGGTATTGATGTCAATAGCGACGCATAATACATCCCTATTTGAACTTAATGGACCGTGGCACACGGACAAGGGCAATAGATGTTCGTTAGACTGTGACAATACGATGTACACGGTTTTAACCCGTACGGTCAGTTAACTATATACGCACCATCGGTGTGACCGGCATTTAACAGAAATTCTCCCTATTTATATATTAAAGGCATAATAAATAATCAACCTAGATTATCCAACTGTTTTAGACTAGAAAATCAAAGAAAGAATGTCGTTACAGTGTGCACCAACACGTATCAAAGGAGATCGCTAAAGTGTAATGGACCGTGGCATACGGACAAGGTCAGTAGATGTTCGGTAGACTGTGACAATACGATGTACACGGTTTTAACCCGTACGGTCAGTTATCTATACACGCACCATCGGTATGACCGACATTTAACAGAAATTCTCCCTATTTATATATTAAAGGCATAATAAATAATAAACCTAGATTAGCCAACTGTTTTAGACTAGAAAAATCAAAGAAAGAATGTCGTTTCAGTGTGCACCGACACGTATCAAAGGAGATCGCTAAAGTGTAATGGACCGTGGCACACGGACAAGGGCAATAGATGTTTGGTAGACTGTGACAATACGATGTACACGGTTTTAACGCGTACGGTCAGTTAACTATACACGCACCGTCGGTTAACTATTCATGGCATTTACTCTAATACATTGCGTTGCGTCAGTCTATAATATATGAAAGGCCTTCTTTTAAGAAACGAACTGCTTGTGCTCAAAGGAATGATTAATAATGCGAACTTACCTTCGTCAAATGCTTTCTCGTCATCCATTGTATACCGAGACAGGAGATCGAACAAATACGTAAAAACGCACCTTCGTGCGTGAGAGGCCTGTGACAAACGAATGTTCGCCTTTTATCCTATTAGCCGTCAAAGGGTCACGTGATGTTTTTATTGTTAGCTAACAAAGATTAGCTAAAAATAGGCATCACTGCTAAAAATAGACATCATACCGCCCTATTTAAACCGGTTTCTTACATAATCGATCTACTTACGATCGACCATGACCTAATTACGTAACGTTATTACATAATTTAAACCGGTTTCTTACGACCATGACCTAATTACGTCACACAATGACGTCAAACGCGTCATACTTGACCTAGATAAGGACAGCGGGACGACCTTGACCTACTTTCACGTGACCCCGACCCCAGTGACGTCACAGGATGACGTCAAACGCGTCATACTTGACCTACTTTCGTTCTCAATTCTGATTGGTCCACGTCCATCAGGACGCCTCTACTACTGATCTACCATGGAAACATATTTGATTATGACTTACCCTGATCTGCCATCCTGGTGAAGATTTCAGGCTAGTACAAAAACACAGCAGACCTCATTCGGGTGAGGACAGGTCAAGCTGAGCTCGTGAAGACCCAGACATCGATCGTTTGTTGTATCGACACAGCCGCCGCCAAATTTACCGCATTCTACAACAGCAAATAAGAAGAATGTTAACAAAGAGCATGTTTTCTCTCTGACGGTACCATCTAGCCTCCAACTGGGCTGTTAGTTGGTATTCTCCCCATAGGGGTCCAGATGGTGCTATTGCGCAGAACCTCTGTGTAATATCATCACCATCATCTCTACCCATGGTTCGTTTGACAAAGCCGCCCATGGCAGAGTGTCGGTTTGACAAAGCCGCCCATGGCAGAGTGTCGGTCAGACAAAGCCGCCCATGGCAGAGTGTCGGTCAGACAAAGCCGCCCATGGCAGAGTGTCGGTCTGACAAAGCCGCCCATGGCAGAGTGTGGGTCTGCCAAAGCGAATACCAGTCATGTTACTTTTCAGAATTGGGGGATGCCCCATGGGTATGTTTATTATGGTGCATCATCGTCGTTGCTTCTATCCAATGAGAAGCCGACGTTTGAGAAGCTTCACTTTTTTGGCGCTTCTTCGGTCATGTTGGCACTTATCCGTGTTCGTGGTCCGTTTGCTTGGGATCACACCTAAGCGTCTACGGATAGTCTAGGATGCTGTAACGGCAACAAGTCCAGGAGGAGGTGGTTTCGCATTTTGACCGCAGTTTTCAGAGTCGCTGTGGGAGGTAACCACATTATACTCTTTCAAATGAAGCTTAGTGTTCATGCCAGCCCTGTGCGTCGGATATCTCTTCATTTCCAGCAGAAATAAGCTATACTGAAGATCGTACAGAATACAAGACACATCTTCCTAATATGGGCACATGTACGCGTGTTGTGAGTTATCCTGTCCGGCGTCCACGAGAGTCGTGGCGTGGGTATGAATAACCGCTGTCACCATACGATCCCAAATGGTGAGTTCCTCTTTTTCCTCATCAAATTTCCCTGGAACGTAATCTGACTATTAGTGACTTGAGCTTCCAGTCTGGCTGTCGGTGGCTAGGCTCTCAGCATCCGTCAGACGACTCTGAATCAGTCGGTACACCCTAGTATCTGAAGAGGACTGTGCACGCCTTTCGGCTAGAGAGAGGACAGTCTTTATATATACTGGCAAATTCAACTGATCACCTGATACATGCTCCGGCATGAGAGTCGAAAGCTTGTGCATTAAATATGTTCACGTGGAGTATAACTCAGACGTTTGTCTATTTCTATAACCAACGAACCCACGTATGAGTTTAAAACAGCAGATTAAAGATCAGAACTGTTCGGACTTGTTTTCCGGAAGTTCCGTGATCGAAAGTTGCGCAACGTGAAAGCACATAGACATGCGCGACCGGAAGTGCGCTTCCACAAACTCACTGCGCATGCGTATGTGACCGTTAGCCTCTATCCTCTACTACTGGCAATGTTCTACCCCCTAATGTTACCGTACCATGCGGAGCCGCGAGACAAGAACAACGTTCTACCTCCCGAATATTACAGTGCCATAAGGTGGTAGCGAGACTATGACAATGTTATACCCTTTAATGTTGCAGTGCCATAATATGGTGGCGATACAGTGGTAATGTTCTACGTCCTAATGTTACAGTCCTGTAAGGGAGTAGCGATACGATGGTTCTAAAGCAGCATCCTTTGTCCGAGCTTGTCTTGAATGCTCAACATGCTGAAAGTACATGCATGTCTACATGACACACATGTGCTGACATCATAATTAATCATATTCAGGGTCAGTGGGCGTGTCGACCTCTCCCATGCCTAGACCAAAGACCAAATGTTAAAATGCATTCACCTGTTAGGACTTTCACGCCTTTGTTGACCTTTGTCCTCTAGAACATATATACATATTGACTTCATCTATATACTATTAAAAGAGACGGCCTGAAATGTCCGAATGTCTGTCTGTCACAGATAGCGCCCGTTTACATCATTGCAAGTGGTTGAGAACCACCAAACATGGTACACATATATTGCGAGACAATACATAAATGATGGTATCGTTCCGCGATTCACCGCTAGGGGGCGAATAGGTAACTGGTATCTGAATAAGTAACTGGACTAGTAGACACCCTTGCAAGTGGTTTACAGCCACCAAACTCGGTACACATGTACTACGACACAATACGTACATGCTGGTACCATTAGTTCTATGACCCGCCGCTTGAGGCCGAATAGGTAACTGTCATCTCTACTTTTAAACGAGCTCTCCGTCCGTTCATCCATGACTTCTACTGTCCATGCGTGCAGGTTCTCTGGCTGAGGGGGGGGGATGACTGAGACAATGGTAGAAGACTTGCTGATGCGAGAAGGTGGGGATGAATAGCTTTATCTGCTTTGGGAGGATATGAGCTGGGGAATGAAAGAAGAGAAGCCGAGGCGAGCGGAGAAAGAGAGATGAACGGATCTCTGATTGCTTTACTATTAAAGAGTCGGTGTGATGGCAAAGAATGTCCTGGTGATTAGTGTCCCTTTTCATATCCTTTTCTATTGCAACCAAGGACGGACACTTGTCCCCAATATGGAGAAAAGTGTCCTAGCTGGGTTAGAAGATAGGAGGCGGACACTCTTAGCCACCGGACATTCTTAGCCTCCACCTCGGCCTGAAATGTCCATATGTCTGTCACAACTGACATGTCCGTACGTTTGTCTGTCACAGTTCACATCTCTACTGCGCTACATTGAATACGATGGCGTATCCAAGAATGGTAACCCAGTTGACCATGATATTGAGAGTTCTCTATACTGTTTGTCTCTCTCGCTGTCAAAACATCAGGATTTCTGTCTCATACCTCAATAGGTAAATTATGTTAATTTCATGTAATATGCCTAGCAGCAATTTCGTTTGTGAATTCCTTGCGGGAGATCATTTGCGTATCGGGCCTTCAAACAACACTGGTCTTACTTAATATTCTCCACTGTACATTAATAAAGCAACATCTTTGTATTCCATTGCCTTCTTGATTGCACACCAACCGCTGCTATCAACTCTCTCCGTTCATCAATATTGAACTCCTGCCAATTATCACCTTAAACTATTTAAACTAATTAATAAACTAATGAAGAGTGCTATTTCTTGAATGATAATTTTTCCACTAGTTTTATATAATTGTATCCCGCTATCTCGAACGAACCATACACCATGTGCATGCCTTTTGGTATGTTTTTGGTGTCTTGTGTTGATTACTTCTGAATTGCTGGGTTGACTCGCTGGGTTGATTGCTGGTTGACTCGTTTTTGTTAGAATACTCAGAATTTTGTTTGATCCTCGCTATATAGCAGAAATATTGCTGAACGCGACATTAAACCTTAATTTTCTCTCTCTCCGTTTAACACACACACACAAAAAAAAACAAATCTTGAAAACGGAAGTCATTCTGTATATGTCAGTCTGTTATACACACTACATAAGAGAATGTAGAGAAGTAGAGTCGGGGACATTCTTCTAGTCAATGACTAATTAATCCTAACAGATCTTGGCACGTTGTGACGAAGGTAATATATTGAAAGCTTTTGAAGCTTTTCACAGGTGTCACATTAGAAGGAATTCGATGTACTCACCTCTTGCTTCAGACAAAACGGCTGATAAAGTGGGAGGAACAAAGAGTAAACTCATCCCCAAGATAACAAATAACAACTTCTGCATTTTCCTGAATTCTGTAAGTCTTAATTCAATCTAAGAAACAAATTATCGGTGGCAACGTACAAGTAAGGTGAACCAATGTATGTCGTTAAAGAGGGATAAGTGTTCAGGGAACAGCCAGGTGGCAAGGTTTATTTCTGTCATTTTCTCGTGATGTTTACCAATAGATAATTCTTGACTCATACGAATATGGTGTGACACAGCCCATATATAGGATTTTGATTCGACATTCGATAGATATCCATCGTCCATGAGTTATTACCGCCTCACTAATCGACTCCATTCTTCCAGATATAAAACACTAGTTTGAAGTATAAATCAAAAGCTACATTTCTTTGCAAGAAATAACTGGAGTGGAATGTAAGTAATGCCAGTGAGTGAATTCTGATGTTCCTGTCGTCCAATCCTTACCATTGGTACATGTCAATATTACCATAATTCTGATGTTCCTGTAGTACAAACCTTACCATTGGTACATTTCAATATTACCATAATTCTGATGTTCCTGTAGTACAACCCTTACCATTGGTACATGCCAGTATTACCGTAATTCTGATGTTCCTGTAGTGACCAATCCTTACCATTGGTACATGTCAATATTACCATAATTCTGATGTTCCTGTAGTACAACCCTTACCATTGGTACATGTCAATATTACCATAATTCTGATGTTCCTGTAGTGACCAATCCTTACCATTGGTACATGTCAATATTACCATAATTCTGATGTTCCTGTAGTACAATCCTTACCATTGGTACCTGTCAATATAACCATAATTATGATGTTCCTGTAGTGACCAATCCTTACCATTGGTACCTGTCAATATAACCATAATTATGATGTTCCTGTAGTACAACCCTTACCATTGGTACATGTCAATATTACCATAATTCTGATGTTCCTGTAGTACAACCCTTACCATTGGTACATGCCAGTATTACCGTAATTCTGATGTTCCTGTAGTGACCAATCCTTACCATTGGTACATGTCAATATTACCATAATTCTGATGCTCCTGTAGTACAACCCTTACCATTGGTACATGTCAATATTACCATAATTATGATGTTCCTGTAGTGACCAATCCTTACCATTGGTACATGTCAATATTACCATAATTCTGATGCTCCTGTAGTACAATCCTTACCATTGGTACATGTCAATATTACCATAATTCTGATGTTCCTGTAGTACAATCCTTACCATTGGTACCTGTCAATATTACCATAATTCTGATGTTCCTGTAGTACAACCCTTACCATTGGTACATGTCAATATTACCATAATTCTGATGTTCCTGTAGTACAACCCTTACCATTGGTACATGCCAGTATTACCGTAATTCTGATGTTCCTGTAGTGACCAATCCTTACCATTGGTACATGTCAATATTACCATAATTCTGATGCTCCTGTAGTACAACCCTTACCATTGGTACATGTCAATATTACCATAATTATGATGTTCCTGTAGTGACCTATCCTTACCATTGGTACATGTCAATATTACCATAATTCTGATGCTCCTGTAGTACAATCCTTACCATTGGTACATGTCAATATTACCATAATTCTGATGTTCCTGTAGTACAATCCTTACCATTGGTACATGTCAATATTACCATAATTCTGATGTTCCTGTAGTGACCAATCCTTACCATTGGTACATGTCAATATTACCATAATTCTGATGTTCCTGTAGTACAATCCTTACCATTGGTACCTGTCAATATAACCATAATTATGATGTTCCTGTAGTGACCAATCCATACCATTGGTACCTGTCAATATAACCATAATTATGATGTTCCTGTAGTACAACCCTTACCATTGGTACATGTCAATATTACCATAATTCTGATGTTCCTGTAGTACAACCCTTACCATTGGTACATGCCAGTATTACCGTAATTCTGATGTTCCTGTAGTGACCAATCCTTACCATTGGTACATGTCAATATTACCATAATTCTGATGCTCCTGTAGTACAACCCTTACCATTGGTACATGTCAATATTACCATAATTATGATGTTCCTGTAGTGACCAATCCTTACCATTTGTACATGTCAATATTACCATAATTCTGATGCTCCTGTAGTACAATCCTTACCATTGGTACATGTCAATATTACCATAATTCTGATGTTCCTGTAGTACAACCCTTACCATTGGTACATGCCAGTATTACCGTAATTCTGATGTTCCTGTAGTGACCAATCCTTACCATTGGTACATGTCAATATTACCATAATTCTGATGCTCCTGTAGTACAACCCTTACCATTGGTACATGTCAATATTACCATAATTATGATGTTCCTGTAGTGACCAATCCTTACCATTTGTACATGTCAATATTACCATAATTCTGATGCTCCTGTAGTACAATCCTTACCATTGGTACATGTCAATATTACCATAATTCTGATGCTCCCGTAGTACAATACTTACCATTGGTACATATTACCATCATTGAGACAACCGTCCCTGTGTGTTTGTCCGGCTCGTACGACCACAATATTGGACGAAAGACCATGAAACTTCAATGGGACAGTAAGAGAGTCGCTGAAGGTAACATAAAAGAAAATAGAATAATAGAAAATACCAAATAGGACATCTAACACCCAAGGGGGAGGGGGGGGGGGGGGGGGACTCGCATAAGCAAAAATACAAATGGAAAACACCAGTTTTGCTTCATGGTAAAAGGGAGACAACTCTGATTATATTCGGTCTGCGAGAAACAATCTGAAACAAAGAATTTGCAGTAGTGCTCTCATGAAACTTTCAATTGAAATGTCTCAGAATTGTGACAGACGAACTCATGCAGTTATATGACGACGATGCCTACTTGTAACAGAGCAGTGGTAATGCCGACAGTTTATACTCTCTCACTGAAGCATCATGACCAGTTACATTATCCGGATACCAGGCCAACCAGTCCTTGGCCTATCCTTTAATGCTGAGTGTCAAACGAGGAAGTTCCAAGCCTTTGGTATGACCCGGCTTAGGGTTGAACCCGGACCCCCCTCCCGCTTCTGAGGGACAGATCAGACGTGAGCACGCGCACTATCAACCAGAGCACATGGAATTGTGTAGACGTCAGTTATTATATATGCCTTACGACGAATCAGACTATTCAACGCCACGTGTCTGTGACGGCATCTGCGACGTCATGAGTAATAGAGAAACCTCAAATACGGTCGAGTTCGCACACGAGTCTGGGTGATTCCCTACACCCTCATGAGGCATAATTGTGTCATGTGCTCATGCGCACCCTGATTAATCACCCCAATTAGATGATAACGAGACAAATTAAGTCATCAGTGATGTCATCGGTAGTACTCATATGGATGGGCATGGTTCTATTCAAGCTCTTGTTGTGTACAATGTCCTGACAGTCATAGGCCCATTGATATGCCATGCGCACTCGGGAAGTAATAGAGAAAGGCCATTTTCGAATGCGTACGGGAGAGATTCGGACCACCATAGGTCAAAATGTGGAAATTCTAGTGAAACTCCTGCTGTAACATTATGATGACGTCATTGGAACACCCTAAACGCGGAGTGAACGCATTTTGACAAAACATATCTGGCCAGTTCATGACTACGGAGCATATCGTACGAACTTTTCTCAGTCTTACTTCCGAAGTCTTCATGCACGTGTGGGAAAATCGAATTGACATCATCGAAAACATCCGGGGTGTATACGGTAGAGACCCGAACCTCGACCGGCTGTCGTTCGTCTTTCCCGTAGTGGTTGGAAAACATTTAAACGGGTATTGAGTGGCGAGCTCGTCGCGAACCTCATCCGTGTGTGTCAAGATATCTGCGTCCGACGCGGACCCGTCTTTGCTCGACTGACTCACATGAATGACTTCACGATGCATTTCACCCTCCATATTGATATATGAACGGCCTTCGTACATGCCGTGGTGGATATGGACGAAGAGGGTGGGTCAGCAGACGAGTTGGTCTTGACATCTCACTGGAGGAGGAAATTATAGGGGAAAGAACTCTGGACCCCGTTTATCAATAAAGCATAGGCAACGGCCTCATCAAAGACACCAAGATCAACGAAGCACAGGTCCGGGTCGCCTTGTACCCCAGTCAACCACGGCAACATCCATGTCAGCGTAAATTCCAGCGTGACCATCAAGTGCGGATCAGTAAAATCAAGGTAAAGTTCGAAAAATCTTACTTCCCCAATTGCAGCGATGAGTACTGTGTGATCACACATCGCCTACATCGTCAATCCACAGTGTATCAACCGGAATATTTCCAAGTGGGAACCGCTGCAAGTAAAGACGTGGAGTTGCAGCTCATAGTGAAATCCACAGCAGACTATATATACTCCAGCGTAGAACGCATGATGAAGACCGAACGACGCCGAGGTAAGACGTATCACCTCGCAAATTGGCAAGGCTGTCACAGTTCGTTTAATTCGAAGGTCCTCTCCAACAAGATGAAATAATACAAAGACTCTTCACAGGAGTCCGGGTTCAGTCCACGCTCAGACAAGGACGAATTGCGACGACCGTTGACCTTCCAATCCGCTGTGATCACTATCTTGGCCCTTATGTGCGTGTGGTTCATGGGTATCTCCTATGACGTGGCAACCCTCAACTCTCTACTCAACCAACCCAGCTCGACGAGCTCCCCGCCTGTGAGGTCATGTCAGGCTTCACTGGAGAACGGTACGCTAACAACGCTCACCGACCCAGTCACGAGACGACCAATCGTTAGTCACACACCGATCGATCATCAGACCGCACCGGGTACAGACGCTCCTACCAAACCAACCGGCTTCCACCCATCCTATGACGGTATACGACCGACCTCCACTACCCAGGGACACTGGGTGCGTATGAAACCCTTCCATCCTTAATGAGAAAGAGAGAGAGTGAGCTCAATAGTAACAAGGATAGCGTGTTATATATATTTCACTATCCCCTCCATTACATCATGCCCAAACCGATGGAACAGCTTTGTAACAACGGGTTTTAACCTACAAGGTACAAGAACAAGCTCCCATACTATGTCAATATTGGAAACATGGTTTCAAACAAATTGTTCGCCCATGTCGAAGAAATATAATACAGGAGCAAATTTGCAAAAAGAAATGGTCACCAAGTTATTCAGCATTGCTGGAAGGAAGAATAGACAGATAAATTTAGCCACACAGAATAAGCAATTTAAGTGACTGTTACACGTCATTAACATGGTATTTTGTGTGGATGAGGACAAGTTTACGTACAAGAATAGTGTCTGTAATTTGAAGAGATTACCGTTGTGGTTGATACTTCACATGTAAAGATTAAGTTGTCCAGTACAAAATTCCCAGCGGACAATAGCCACGCGGACAAAAGCCCCACAGTCAAAAGGCTGACGGACAAAAGCCCCCAGCGGGCATAAGCCCCATACCATGTTATTAATAGGCAAAAAAGGAAGCATTTTAAGAACCGTTTCAAAGGAATCGATGAACCAATACCAATGCTGTCCTTTTTTGTCCATTTCATAACTAACCTTATCAGATGCTTATTGGCTACAAATCACCCTCAATTACAAGCGGACATGAGATCTAGGCCCTAGCTAGGTCTGGGTGTTTTGTTGATTTTTGACTTGAAAAGAAATAGTTCATCACTTTTCAGAATTTTTCAGATAATTTATTCTTACTATCTCTGACCAAGGTTCATTTTTTCTTATTACTTTTTGACGTAGGTTTTCTTTTAAAGTACCTTCATAATATTGTTTAATTTCAGTATATACATAAACTGAAAAAGTTAATAATTATTGATCTGCCAACTGAGACAATTAATCAATTGTTTAATCAAAAGTCATAATATAAAAAGTCCTAAATGTTCATAAAACATGAATTCAAAGTACAGGTACCGTAGATAATTGGAAGTTAGATCGGGCTTTTGGCCGATGCGGCCTTTTCCTGCGCGGATATTGACCTTAGAGCTGTTGTGCCCTTGGGCTTTTGTCCGGATATGGCAAACTCCTGGGTTAGACTCATTGTTGTCTTCAGACTTTGGCTGTTATGAATCCTTACTTCAAGTATGGACCACCGTAGTTGAGAGATGGGTCTCCAAAAGTAATATTTGTCTCACACTATGGTGTTGGTCCGGAACAATGAATATGAGTCCAAGACCGTATGTAAAGTAGAAACAGCAATGTATTCTCTCAGAATGTTCCAACATGAAAACATCAGTTCATACGCCTTGAGGTAGAATCCTCTACACAAGTTTCTGTTACGTCACATGAATTGCGCAATACAATTAGGACTAGGAGAGTTGTCTCCCATATACCGTACATGCTACAGGTTAATAGACAGAACACCACATTTCCCCTCTTCTAAAGAAATCAACATTAGAATGAATGTTAATAAACTGTTCATGAGATACCGGTCAATGTGTTACTGTTTGTTATCTTTAAATCCAGAGAGCATGAAAGGTATTACATCTAACAATAACAATTAACTAAACAATATGAGAATCCTGTTAACCAAACTTTTGGATCATTACAACTTCAGCGACCCATTACATAATCATTTGCCCAAGCAGGTGGGTTCCTCGCTCGTGTACCCCTAATCGGTTGTGCATTTACTGCTTGAGTTGGATTTCTTGGAGCACAAGTTGTATTTTCCAGAACAGGAATCTCTAACAGATTTCCAACACTATCATCTCCCTCTCGGTGAGGAGAAATCGAGCCATGGAACGAGGATAGATATTTCTCATTCCATTTTTGACCGTTAGCCATTACGTAGGTATGCGGACCGACCTTTGTTCGAATTTTAACAGGCTCGGTGAATTTACTTTCACCTTTTCGTACATGCCATGGTTTCTTAATTCGAACCACGTCACCCGGAGAGAAATTTCTGGCTTTGACACATTTGCGTTTGTCAAAATTCTCTTTCGCTTTGTCTTGTCGCGCTTTAACGCGTTTCTCAATATCCACTGCCGTAAGTGGGCTCGGAGGTGTCGTTAACCCGACAATGTCCAGTAACGTTCGCATACGACGTCCGTGTAAAATGACGGACGGTGTTTCACCAGTCGTCGCATGACCGGTTGCGCGGTACGTACCCAGAAACTCTGTTACTGCAATCTTAACAGGCCGTTTCTCTATACGCGCTGTTTGAACAGTTTCGCCTAGTATGCGGTTAAAGCGTTCTACTTCACTGTTCCCTTCAGGATGGTACACTGCTGAAAATCTATGTTTGATATTACGGACGCGAAGGAATTCCTCAAATTCCAGGGATGTCAACTGTGGCCCGTTATCCGATACAATTTCTTCGGGGTATCCTTCTCGACTAAACACAGTTGTCAGAAAACTGATTACAGTTTTGGCAGTAATAGTAGTATACAAAGGTGACTTAAGACCATATTGACCCCGGAAATTTGCATATTTTGTGGAGGTCACGTGGAGGTAGTCAATCAGAAGCGAGTATTGTGGTCACGTGGGGTGTGGGTGGATGGTGGGAGGTGGGTTTAAGATGGCGGCGTGGGTGGATGGTGGGAGGTGGGTTTAAGATGGCGGCGTGGGTTGATGGTGGGAGGTGGGTTTAAGATGGCGGCGTGGGTGGATGGTGGGAGGTGGGTTTAAGATGGCGGCGTGGGTGGATGGTGGGAGGTGGGTTTATGATGGCGGCGTGGGTGGATGGTGGAGGTGGGTTTAAGATGGCGGCGGGTGGGATGGTGGGAGGTGGGCTCTAAGATGGCGGCGTGGGTGGATGGTGGGAGGTGGGTTTGGCGATTGGGTGGATGGTGGGAGGTGGGTTTAAGATGGCGGCGTGGGTGGATGGTGGGAGGTGGGTTTAAGATGGCGGCGTGGGTGGATGGTGGGAGGGGGTTTAAGATGGCGGCGTGGGTGGATGGTGGGAGGTGGGTTTAAGATGGCGGCGTGCGAATGGTGGAGGGGTTTAAGAGGGCGGCGTGGGTGGTGGATGGTGGGAGGTGGGTTTAAGATGGCGTCGTGGGTGGTGGATGGTGGGAGGTGGGTTTAAGATGGCGGCGTGGGTGGTGGATGGTGGGAGGTGGGTTTAAGATGGCGTCGTGGGTGGTGGATGGTGGGAGGTGGGTTTAAGATGGCGGCGTGGGTGGTGGATGGTGGGAGGTGGGTTTAAGATGGCGGCGCGGGTGGTGGATGGTGGGAGGTGGGTGGGTTTGGGGATGGCGGCGTGGGTGGATGGTGGTGGTGGGTTTCAAGATGGCGGCGTGGGTGGATGGTGGGTGGTGGGTTTCAAGATGGCGGCATGTGGTTGGTGGGTGGTGGGATTCAAGATGGCGGCATGTGGTTGGTGGGTGGTGGGATTCAAGATGGCGGCATGTGGTTGGTGGGTGGTGGGATTCAAGATGGCGGCATGTGGTTGGTGGGTGGTGGGATTCAAGATGGCGGCATGTGGTTGGTGGGTGGTGGGATTCAAGATGGCGGCATGTGGTTGGTGGGTGGTGGGTTTCAAGATGGCGGCATGTGGTTGGTGGGTGGTGGGTTTCAAGATGGCGGCATGTGGTTGGTGGGTGGTGGGTTTCAAGACGCGGAGTATTATACAATACGACTATAGTTCGGTTAACCTTTGACCTGTGTATTCCTCCGCGGATATACCACCATTCTATGAATAGGGCGAAAACTTATCTAAGATAATTTTTCTGTCATAATTAATTCTTGGTCGAGTATCAACTATTCAGATATTACGGAAAGTACTGTTGTTATAAGGTATTGTTTGTTATATATCAGACACGATCAGCTGATATATGTAAACAAACGATCTATATTTAGACCCTCACGTGATCTGCTACGTTGCAGCACGCGCTCTTTGATCTTGGCGTTCCGCTCAAATTGAGACGGAGAATTTCGTTACCATTACCAGTAAATTGTAAGTTTATTGCGGAAAGAATTTATATTGCATAAATTCCTTCCGGGAATAGGAAGTACACATATAAGAGAATATTGTCTTGAAGTAAAAAGTTTGCACATTTCATATTTACGGAGATATGGATTTTTATAGCTGAGCCGGTTTTTCGTGTAAACCATCGCAGCGTATAGGGAAACGGCTGTCATCTTCGTTTTGCTATGTCACAAAAAGTGCTCGAATTACTTATTTCTAAATGATTTCATGACGAATCCAACTAAGGTTAGCAAGTATACATATTTTACGATATTGTCAATAACTGTCAGCACATAAGACGTTCTGGTTGATGAGATCTGAATTTTTGAAGTTTGGCAATTTTCTGACTTCGAGCTTCGAATACCCGCTGCCATATTTGTTGGAAGCCGGTCGTGTGTTCGTTAAAATCATTAATTAATCATATTTTGAGATATATTTCTCAACACAACCTTGTATTCATTGAAAATATAATTGTTCAGGCTTAGGCCTACATTGCTAACTGGTTTGCTGCCTTTGAGGTAATATTTGTTTCGGCAGTTGTTTCCGCCCATGCGATGAGAAAATATGCCTGAAAAAAACAAAAAAAAACACATGTCCAACACATACTCACATAATGAAAGCAAGAATCGAACTTGCGACCCCTCGAGATGAAGGATACCCGTCCAGGTTTCATTTTTTTTTAGGTGTACTGAAATGCTCTCTCTAATTTATGCCACGGTATCTATTTTACATCTAGGTTGAAGATTTATATCGACACTGCTACACACTTTTCGAGATGTGTTTTCACTTTCGATGAAAGCACAAAACAGTCTAAAATGAGTCTAAAAAAATTCACCTACGCTAATATTTTCTAGTGTTTTGTAGAATATAGATTCGCGTTCATTTCTATTTCGTCAAGAAAAAATGTTTTGTAGAATATAGATTCGCGTTCATTTCTATTTCGTCAAGAAAAAATGTTTTGTAGAATATAGATTCGCGTTCATTTCTATTTCGTCAAGAAAAAAATTTCATCTCGAAAATTGGCAGATTGAAATGTTCTCTCTCTCTCTCTCTCTCTCATTTTATGCCACGGTATCTATTTTTACAGCTGTCAACTGTTATGGTTTGGTCACAATGTTGCCATTTTCTCCCCTATATTTAGCGTCCACAAAAAGAACAGTATATTACAGCAATTATGTTCAAGAAAACACCCCGCTAGAAAATTGTCTTCAAATTGTCTGTTGTTGTGGGAGTATAAAAAAATCCTGGTCAACAGGGGCGCGTATATTTCGTGCGACGCTATGTTGCCAATGCATTGAAATTTGAATAGGTTGTCTGCATGGGTTTCAACGCAAGTATAGTACTAAAGTCTAGCTTACCTGATAAAAGAGTTTAGTCCAGATGTATACCTATATTCCATACTCCCGGGCGTTTGATGCATGTCTGGGAGCTGTTTTTTTCCTAGGTGGGTATAACACACCATGAAGCCTTCATCACCATGCATTCGTATTCTAAAAAAATATGGGTACCACCACGAATCTCATTTCCATATATATTTTTTCGAAATTCACAGATATTTCCATCGATAAATCCGGTGTTCAGTATACCACATGGATGAAATGAACGCACTAAACTATGAAGCTAATCATTTTGGTCAGCGGCACACACACATGTTTCCTGGTTTGGTGTCGACATCCCAGCGGTTTTCTGTTTCTTGGCTTGTCACGGATTTTTTCGAAATTCACAGATATTTCCATCGGTATAAATCCCGTCTTCAGTTTACCACACGAATGAAATGAACGCACTAAACTATCAATTTCTCCCTCCCATACACCCACGTGGGGTGGGTGTGGTAAAACAGAGGGTGTTCAGCCAATGAACTATAAGAAAAAGATATGTGTGTGCATATTAATAAACCACGTTGGCTGTATAGGTCGAAGAAAATGAGCGCCTAAAAAATGAACACATTTCATTACACTGTTGCGAATTGTTGCCAGTGCACGTGTGACTCAGTGCGTTTTCATCACATCGGCAGTTGTTTCCGCCCATGCGATGAGAAAATAGGCCTGATTTCGCACGTAGTTTTCGTGCACACGTCTCGCACAAGTTCTCGCAATAAGGCCTGTACGAAAATTTGAGAGCGGCCAACATGAGTTTGTGTGTGTGATAGAAGTATAGCTTACGTTTATTTCGCCTACATCCATTGAAATTCACACCGACATTATCGGTTTTGGCCAAGACACGGCCTCGGTGGAAACTGCGTTGTTGATATTTCGGTCATGACGTCATCATTTGTTCAAATTTACCGGGAACCCCCTTATATGGTTTTAGCAACAGTTACGTAGCGTAGGGTGGCATATATTATCTTTGGGTTGGATAAAAAATAATAAATAAATAGTAATAATAATAAAAAAAAAATAAAAAAAAAATAAAAATCGGCGAGTAGTAGACGAAGGGAAAATTGGGAAGTACTGACCATGCCCCAGAATACTTCATATGCATATCACGGCCTTAAGGCCTATGTAAGATGTAATCTACTTCACGTGGGCTGATTTCATTCGAAGAATACAAAGAACTTATAGTCATAATCTATACGTGTTGGACGAGTCTCTTCAGTCACCGTATACACGCACCTCAATGAAATGCCCGCTCCAAACCTAGACCAAATACACGTACTTGGTCTGTGGGCTGATTTCATTGGCTCTCTATTTTTTACTATAGTGCGCTTGATGGGTGATATTTTGGCCCCATCCTACACCACTGATTTCAGTTTGACTGAATCTTCAGATGCATTATGAATAAAACACACAAGACAGGTTGTTTTTTTTGGTGAGATCTCATTTTTTTATTCAGTGAACAACAACAACGTGAGAACAACCACGTGAAAACTGAAGCCCAGAACAAGGGGCTTGTAATTAATTCAAGCCCACAACAGCGGGCGTATGTACATTGAAAGAATTTAAGCCCAGAACGGGACTTGTACATTGAAATGATGGGCGGCCCAGTCATAGACGAGTACATCTCGGTCCTCGGCCTTGGGATACT
>JAVTVY010046798.1:0-23274 GCA_036873755.1 Hanleya hanleyi
GGACCCTTGGTAATCCGACAGCCATTCTGAGAAATTACAAGCGTCTAATCCGTCATTCATAATTCAGCCGTCGTCCATTAGAGAATATCCGCGTCCATAATCCAAAGACCTATTCCATATTCCATATAACAGTATTAGCACCAAATTCAAAAAGACAATCATAGTATACATAAACATAGGATAGTTACCTGCAAGAGAGAAGCGGTCAACAGTTTTCAATGATGCCGGCAAGACATCATGATGTTCGAAAAATATCAAATCCGTATCGCTGATCAGTATTCTTAATCCATAATATTCGTTGTGAAGACGTCATCTAAAGAACGATGTATCTCAGTCACGCTCAGTCCGATGAACATTCGACCAAACCTGTGGCCATTCAATGGCAATATATAGACCAGTGCTATAACATGTAAATTGTATCTTGCATGTTCCCGGTCCCCATTGGGTATTAAATGCCCTTTTGATTTCTTCTTGGTTTCAGAGTCTCTTCTCTGACCATATAGCTCTTTTAGCTATCCCGACCTAATATCACGGCCTTCCAGAAAAAAAACGGGCCTTCAACAGGTGTAAGATGCCCTTTTGGGGATTTTTTTCAGGTTCACCCTCACACTCTTATCACCCAAGACGTGTGGTAGATCTGTAATTTTCAACAAGTAGGGCATCACATGATTCGAAAATGGCGAGTTACGTTGGGGTTACGTCGGTAGACTTTAGCTGATTGGCTGACGAAGTCACGTGGTATTGATTTCCTGAAATTCCCTCTCGCACTTGCCGAAAGTAGGCTGTAAATGGATACACACGATCCCAGGGTCAGTCTTACCGCGTATAGATGACCGAGATGGTTACAGGTTGGGACGGCATGTATCTATTTGAGTTTACTACCTGTGTATTTAATTCGCGGTAATCTAAAGAAGACGATAGTCTCGCCGCTTTGGGGAGTGATCGGGTCATAGATAAACCCAACGCACGTGCCCTATCAAAGTCAACGGCAATAAAAACGTACAGTGATTATCTAATTACTGTGAGCAGTTTGACTACGTACATTAAGCTTCAAGAAATGTATTACTTATACAACTAGATTTACCCTTCCTCACACTGTACACGCCAGGGTTCAGGCATTTCCATGCATTCTTGCCAAACCGCTCTGACCGATCTAATAAATAACTGATCTGCTGAAATTGACCAAAAGAATTTGACTGGGATTATTTATATTTGTTGATCATTGAACAGCTTTAAATTTAATTTCACATACCATATCATCATGTTTATTGCAGAAGCTGAAGATTTACAATTGTGCAAAATTCGAATAGAAGTTGTTTTTCATGTCTTAATTTTAAAGGGTCCCATTCGGATCCTTTACCATGCCCAATGGGAGTTCCGCTGGGTTCTATTATCGGCCCTTATTCAATCCATGACAATCAGTCAATGCCACGCATAATTAGCGTTCAGCATTTGTGCATAGTGTACTATAAATTAAATTTAAGGTTTCCACTGGGATTATGAGGGTTTATATATAAATGAAAAAACTATTTGCTAGGTATTACAGTGAGTTCTATACTGTCCTAGCCAAACAAAAACATGTTATACTATTTAATAATTGACCTGTACTAGCGCTCAATTCACACACTTTTTTATTTTTATGGTATCTCACATTTATTTACGGTATATTTATACCTATTTACTTATTATTTTTATCCCTTCCTGTGATTTCCTGTGAATATTTTTTTTTTTAGATTGCAGCGCTGCAACTATTATAGAAACTAGCATTATAAGGGATAGAATATTTGACCGTGTATGGTACTTGGGAAAGGGGAGATAATAAACAAATTTTATATACAGTAGCGCCCTCTATTACAGAGTCGCCATAGCTAGCTCGAGCAGCCATTCGCCTCGAGACAAAGTGTCGTCTGCTTATAGTTCAGTAGAGCTTTTCGTAGCAGTCGGTGAACAGTTTTCAGGCTGATCAGACGTGTATGGTACTTAGTGGATATGTGAAGTGTCAATCTATGATAATACTTTAAACATCTACAGAAAACAGTAGAAATAGTATAGATCCTGTGGTATACAGACACACAAC
Organism: Hanleya hanleyi; assembly: GCA_036873755.1. Lineage (NCBI taxonomy): Eukaryota > Metazoa > Mollusca > Polyplacophora > Lepidopleurida > Hanleyidae > Hanleya > Hanleya hanleyi. The sequence continues at coordinate 2,078 of JAVTVY010046798.1, forward strand.
CTCGTGGGAGTCAACAGAACTTTCTAAAAATAGACACTGTCCAAGAAGATTACAGACAACTGAACTTTGTGCTTTTCCTAGAAACTCTTTATCCTGATGTGTTGGCTGGATTTTAGCTAGGAACTTTTAATACATCCTGTGATAATAGTGAAGAGATCTGTGAATAGTGCTGTGGTACCAGACTGCTGTGGAGGCTGACAGATATATCGGAGGCCGAGTACTGGAGTTCCATCGTGGATCCTTCGACAGAGGTCCAGGGGAATGCAGGGCTAGTTGGTTTTTTCAACATCCGTAAGTGTATACCTAAAATATAATATGAATATTTTATGTTTATTAGGGCTACGAGTAGAGGAGACACTATCGGCTCCGACTTGTGTATTGATGCATCTCTATCCAAGTAGAAATAGTGTCTTGAACCTGAGTGTCGGATGCCCTGATGACTCACTCTACAAAAACAAACAAATTAACAGGCAGGTTTGCCACCATAGATACAAAATCCTAGGAATTAAGGCCAGCTTTTAGCAGGGGAGTCCATTTCGGCCATAGACACCTTTTTGAAACTTTGGCGGTTCTTTCCTCTACTCGTTATTTTATTTTAATGGTTGATCAACCCACAGTAGCGAGTAATGCACTTGTGATATATGTTTAGTATATTACAATATTAAATATTAATGACCGGATTCAAATTGTATCACAGCTGGGTGATAATACAAGTGCATTGCTTTGATATAAATTTTCAACAATTTTTATAATTTTTACCCCTTTTTATATCCCATTTTGATTATTTTAATTCTGGCCATTCTTATCCTTGTCAGCCTATGTTAATCATAATTTTCTAACATATATATCCAAATTTCTGATGTATGATGTATTACAAACATGCATTTTATTTGAAATTAAAATTATTTTATTTTACATATATACATTCTTGACTTTCCGACTATTCAAAACTTCAATTTCCTTTTGAGTACTGATTGTACAATATGTCAGACACTGTGCAAATCACCGGGGTCCTAATTTCCTTCCCTCGGGAAGTTGTAGTGGTTGTCGGATCTTCTGTCTTGATGGTACTGGGACACACTGTGTTCATGACACAACAGCTGCATTGACCCACACGTCTCCCGCAGATTTACATATGTAAGTCTGCAACGTGGTAATAACAAGAGATTATATGTACACAATATGCGAAAATTATAGCTCGATTGCGTTATGATTATAGCTATTAAATGAAATTGAAATCCGCAGCAGGTGCTATTTCGTAAAAGAGGGTCTAAATCGAGTTATTCAAACACACCTTTAGACATGAATGACCCCTTGGACCAAAATGATTTTCCACAGTGCAGATATAATTACGCCACCGCGTGATTGTATCTTCTTTCCGACAGTTCTAATGAGTCGGGAAGAAAACGTCCCCGTCGGCAGTAATTATATAGCTTGACTTGTAGTGCTAACTGAAGATTGTTTCTTTATTTTGAATGACCAACATTTCTTTTCTTTACCGTCTTATGACAACTGCAGTTGCCATTTTGAGAGATCTGAACTACTACATCCTTGACTGGCTCTTTATATCGAGAAAGTTACTAATACCTGGGACGTCGTTGATCACAATTGTTGTTATGCTGGTCAACTATATCAGTGTTTTCCTTCAAAGCGGGTTCATCTGCAAGGTCAGTAATCCATGAAAACAACTCGTCCGAAGATGGACCAGGGATGCCTACTCAATTTGTGACGTGATTATTCAATAATCAGATTTCTTATAACGATATGAGCCACTGTGATATAAACCTCAATATTCAGTATTGTTAATGCTCCACCGAAAGATATTATTTTAGCGTTATTCGGGCGTCGAAAAATGTAGCTTCCATTCCAGTTTTAGGCAATCTTCCGATCTCATTACAGATACGATATAGAAAGACCTGCTTTCTTGCAGAGGTTGTAACTATGGAAGAAATTGATTTACCGATTTTCTCCAAAATTGTACCAGCGGTAAACTGATATTGGCTATCGGATGTGAAGGCCACTATAATTACATTAGGCCTGTCGAGTGTCATAGCATATTGGCACCAATACAATAAGATTTGCAATAATTCGCCATTATGGCCATTGCGTATTCTGGGACTGTGTACCAAAAATCGATTTCCCATCGCGAAGAATAAACGTTTGCTTTACAGTTAATCTATATTTCCCTTCGGTACCCTTGTATTGTGAGTGAAGATATAATAAAGATGGAAAATGTAATAATCGTTTCGGGGGTATATATAGGCCTCGATCGGCGAAGATGGCTAACATCGAGTCATCGACTGACTAGTTAATAAACACTGACATGCCTGATTTATGCTCGGCAGTGTTTACTCTTTAGATGTCTGCCGTCTTGAAGATGAGCCAGTCACTGCATATATATGTTGACAGATTAACGTGATTACGCATAATAGACACGCTTGTGTTTGATGTTGTCCCTATGATGGCTCTCTTATTCTCTTAAATATGATGACGTGATGTAGTGATGCAACCGTAGAGAACATGCTAACAATATCCAAACTCGCAATCACGCGTAACGCAGGTTTCGCTATTCAATTTCCATCGTCGTACATCTCTATACTGTATACACAGATTAGTTGATTTTCGAAGATTCATCGAGGTGTTGCGTTTACTCGAAAATGAATTCACTTGCTGTTACGTTTGTGAGACCAAACATTAATTTCTTAATACGTTACAGAAATATTTCTACATCGACTGTATAATTTCTTGATATATTTTTTTCAAACAACTGTGGAAACATAAAACAAAATAATATATCATTAAAGTTTGGAATTCATCCTCCTAGTTTACATAAGAGTACTTCCAAAGGAAGTAGCTCGATCACATTTAACATGTATAATCTTCCATCTTCTGATGTTTTGGGGGTTTCACCGTCAACCAAGTATTCTCTAACAGACTTTTAATTTCTACACCCTTCAACTTTGGAGTGAAGGGGAGTAATTTCTGCTTCCTGAGTTAATCGAATCTTCTCTCTGAAAAAAATACGGAAGTGGGGCGTACGACAGCGCCTCCCGACATGAATCAATCGAGAGAGAGGGGCTACACATTATTTACATTAAACCTCTCTCTCCATCGGTAAAAGTTACAGAAATATTTCCATAAAAATGCATTTAAACTACGTCGATTGTATAATTTCTTTATATATAGTTTTTTTTTGGACAACTGTGGAACATAAAACAAAAATAATATATCATTACAGTTTGGAATCCATCCTTCTAGTTCACATAAGACTATAGAGATTCCAAAGTTCGACCACATTTAACATGTATAATCTTTATTCTGCGGATGTTTTGCGGGTTTTAAACTCCATGAATCAACCGTGCATTCGCTGAGAGCCTTTTCATGTCTACCCCTTCAGCTTTGATTTGGAGCAACCTTTTTTCTTATCCACTTTGGAGTCATTAGTTACACGAATGTTATCTCTGAAAATTTACAAACATATGAAAGTGATGTACAAGACAGCGGCTCTCGTCATAAATCATTCGGAAGGGAGGGGTACACATTAATAATTATACGAGACTGGAGATAGATATGAGATCAACAGGCGTAATGCTCATAAATTTGCTTGTCTGCATTTTTAAACGTATACGGTTATGCTCATCTCATGTATGGAGTGTTAATCGTCCACGGATCCAAAAACCTCTCTGTGTTATGGAAGATATCAAAATTATATAATCCCATAATCCCAGCCCTGCATGAAAAAGGGCTAGTGCAACAGCTGCAATAAAAGCGCCGCTGAGATACTGAGGCTACGTCCGAGAACCCACCGTATTCTCGGGTCTGAATATTAGGTGCCGAGGGATGCTTTCTTGTAGACTGGAGCGATATGCAAGAGGTGGAAAAAAATGACGTGTGGAGAATAAAAAGCAACCATATAACACTACAGGACGGTATTCGTCGACACCTAACATTTAGATCCGAGAATACGGTGAATTCTCGGACATAGCCTTAGTATCTCAGCCGTGCTTTTATTGCGACTGTTCATGTGGAGATTATCCAAGTATCCACACGGCCCCTAGCACCGGCTTAAGCGGAGTTAGATACGATAGCTCGGGAGCTGTGATGACAGATCAGCTCAAACAACTCATCTGATATTAATGGATGAGCAGCATGTACGTGTGATAGAGTACACGCCTTAACATGGGGTAACCTGGTAAATGCAATAAACCTAGAAAACCTAACCTGTAATGTCCGACGTCGTACGGCTTAGATTTTCCACCAAAACAATAAACCGAGTCATATGTTTGCTCTTCAGTGGCCAGACGTCGTCAGTTTTTCGCACCTCTTGCATATCGCTCCAACTAACATTTGAACGACCTGCTAAAAATAACAGCTAATGAACGGACGACGAAGGAGAAGGTTCGCGGCCTTCGTGGAATCTCCTTATTAAACAAAACACCATGTTCTTCAGATATGAACATTCACATATTCAAAACATCCCGAGTTGTTGAAAATAAGTTCTATTGGCTGGCCCTTAATTCAATGAAATATGATCATATTGGAAGACGTCTTGGGGTCACGAATGCCATTCGGAATTCCTAATTCCGAAGATATCACGACTGGTCTTCGTTATAACTATCCGGCCTTGTATCTGTCATGGTATGGGTTATCAGGTCATCTTTGACCGATATAATGGTTCTGACTTTTTCGGATTCTGGTGAATGTGCGAATGTCTGGTGAATGCGTGAATGTTTGCCAGCAATGGTTTTGCCAATGCATACGGCAACTGAGGCATTGGTTCTCTGGATTGGTTTGTTTTTTTCTTGACTGGATTGGATACTTTTGATATTGCTCAAACTCAATAGCCCGGTAACAAGACAATATTGGAGACGAAAGGGTGTAGAGGGTGGGTAAAGTTGTCGTGTATACAAATTCCCAAAATGAAATCACCCTTGTACTGGGGCTTATGAAAGATATCGAACCGTGTATTGAAATTCGATTCTTTTATCACGATTTTCACGAGGGTTGTTATGATCTCGTCCATGTAGTCGTACAGATTCCTCATCTGGTAATTTGCACCAGCCCACATCATACGTGTTTGTGAAGCCACTCTGCAATAGAATATGCTTCGCTACGAATAATTCCTTTACGAAACTAATTTAATATAACATCTATATGATCACGCCCCACATACACAACGATGTCGTGTTGTGACTGACGTATGCTAATATGAGATCTGTCTACAACTCTGTCAACCTGAGTTTATCGGATATGCATTATTATCTTTGATTGGGTAATCTACTTTATCTCAAGTGGTGCAAGGATTGATACTCTCTTCAACAGGAGAATGGCTAATACTGTTATATGGAATATGGAGAAGGTCTTTGGATTATGGACGCGGATATTCTCTAATGGGCGACGGCTGAATTATGAATGACGGGTGATTGCCCAGAGAATTTGAATTACAACTTGAGATTTCTCGGCATTCAGGCTGGTGGTTATTTTCAACAGGTTCAGGTCAGTCTGACAGATTAGATTGACATAAATAAACATCACAGAGGTAGTTCATAATTTCAGTGCAACAACAACACAACGTTCATTATGTGGAGGGGATTGAGGGGGAGTGGGGGTGGGGGTGACCAGATGAGCCAGGTCGCTAAGGTCTTAATTGATGATCTATAAAAATATAACAAAATACTTGATTATTGAGATGGCAGTTACCTATTCGTCCCCAAGCGGTAGATCGCGGTACTAACGGTACCATGGATAAGTATTGTCCCATAGTACCTATGTACAAAATTTAGAAGCTCTAAACCAATTCCAAGGGTGTCAACGGAGGGTATCCGTGAGAATTGGCACCCGAAATGGCTTCGCCGGCAGTTGGTAACGTAGCCCGAATATCCATCGAGAGCTTTCCTATGTAGGCTTTTTCTTATATTGTGCACTGTACCCTTGTGTATTAACAGAAAAACACGATATTCATGAAGACAGACACATTGATAGACAAAGGTAAGCTACTGAACGTTGGATCTGATGCTTAGTATTTAGCTAATATGTATATACTACGTACAGTCACTGTACGTGTACACTATCCAATGGTTCCAGTCGTATTTATATATAGTGAGGTGGCTTAGCAAAAAGATCGTGACACGCTGGACCAAAGCACCAAACTTGACACACCCATCACTTGAGGGATACAGAACAATATCAGAAGGGGTGCCCATTACTTTGGATTGTGTGACGCCCTCTGGCCCCCCAAAGGGCATCTAAGGGGAAATATTATCAATGAAAAAATAGATAGCTTACCAATAGCTTCATTTTTTTCGTTATCCTTGAGGCTAATATTTGTTATCTTTGATTCCAGTGCTACCAGAAAATGTAACAAAATTCAAGATGGCCTATATGATGATGTCAGAGTGACGTCATATTACAGAAATAAGCCTTTTTATTGATGATTTTTCGGATAGATTTTTCAAACTTTTTACTTGTGCGATTTTCTTCGCCTAAATTGCCTTGTAAATTAGTAAATAATCATCTGATGTGATATAAGATATTATTGGGCACTTTTACGCAGAAAAATACACCAATTTTGAAGAAAATACTTCAAAAACAAAATTTTCAACCTACACCACCGTGTCCTCAAATCTGAATTTACCCATGATGCTGTCTTCCGGGAATAAAATGTTCCTAATTTGATCTGTTACAAAGACACAAAGTCCTAGCTCTAAACAGTTGCGAGCACCAGAAAAAAGTTCATTGGGAAGAGGGGAGGAAGGGGGGGGGTGAGGGTAGAGCGTAATCCACCAATAACAACTGAAGACAGGATCCTCCCTATTCAGTATCATTAGAGCAATGCACGGATGCTGAACCATGCACATGTAAATGTAATGGTCTTGGCACCCAGTGGAATATATTAGATGTGGTTTTGGACCCCTCCCCCACCCAATCTGCCTCTGAACCTGAAGTCGTCCCGAGCACTCCCAATCCTGCCGATGGCGATGAAAATAAACGTGTTATTTTAATGTTAATTTTATGCTCCTGTCCCTCAATGGGCGTTAAATGCACTTTCCGATCCCTTTCCTGTGTCTATTCATTCCCTCAGATCCCTTTTAGCTATCCTGAAAATGTTCGACAGTCTATTGACTAAAAAAAGATTGCGGGACCCTTGGTAATCCGACAGCCATTCTGACAAATTACAAGCGTCTAATCCGTCATTCATAATTCAGCCGTCGTCCATTAGAGAATATCCGCGTCCATAATCCAAAGACCTATTCCATATTCCATATAACAGTATTAGCACCAAATTCAAAAAGACAATCATAGTATACATAAACATAGGCTTGTTTCCTGCAAGAGAGAAGCGGTCAACAGTTTTCAATGATGCCGGCAAGACATCATGATGTTCCAAAAATATCAAATCCGTATCGCTGATCAGTATTCTTAATCCATAATATTCGTTGTGAAGACGTCATCTAAAGAACGATGTATCTCAGTCACGCTCAGTCCGATGAACATTCGACCAAACCTGTGGCCATTCAATGGCAATATATAGACCAGTGCTATAACATGTAAATTGTATCTTGCATGTTCCCGGTCCCCATTGGGTATTAAATGCCCTTTTGATTTCTTCTTGGTTTCAGAGTCTCTTCTCTGACCATATAGCTCTTTTAGCTATCCCGACCTAATATCACGGCCTTCCAGAAAAAAACGGGCCTTCAACAGGTGTAAGATGCCCTTTTGGGGATTTTTTTCAGGTTCACCCTCACACTCTTCAGATGAAGTTTTGTACCATCCCGTCCAAAAACTGTATACGGCGGCCACAAATGAACACACAGAGACGGGTAGAAATAAATACGAGTCCCAGGCCCGTGTAACACTTGTTAATTCAGCTATACATCTCTCGAACTTGAAAGTAGAAAAATTGGAATTGAAGCGATAAGCAAGACGTGAGAGAAACTGACGACGTCTGGCGAATAAAAAGCAACCATATGACTCAACAGAAAAGCTTCTATCGGCACCAAACATGCTGATTCAAGATTACGGTGGATTCTCGGATCAGCCGCGCTTTCATTGTAGCGGTTCATGTGGAGATTATGAAGTATCCACACGGCCCCTGGCACCGGCTTAAGCGGAATTAGATACGCCAGCTCGGGAGCTGTGATGACGGATCACTTCAAACAAATAAGTCATCGGATGTTAATGGATGAGCATCAAGGTCGTCTGATTGAGTAAACGCTTCAACATGAGGTAAACCTGGTAAATGGAAGAATATCCAGAAAAACTAACCTGGCCAGCCTTGAGCATTTCCATTTTTTTCCATTTTACGAGATGGAAAGCTGAATTGTTAAGTTTTACATGGATCAGGAGCGATTGTTTCCTTTTACACAGGCGATTATGTAAACCTAATTGGTTTAGGTGGTTTCAGCTACCCCACTTCCCTGTCAGAGTACTTTGCCCTGGTGCTGCAAAATGAAGAAATGTTGAGAGGTGTAACTTAGCGCAGTAATAGCTTATGATACTTAAGTTATTTTGAGCCTGTAGCACAATACTCGGAGCAGAGCATCATGAGTAAATTAAAAATGGATGACATCAGGGTGTTACTGGAAAGTTCTGGTTTCCTCGTATTCCTTCACAATTAAACTGGCGCTTGAACCAGTGATACAATGTGGCAACTTTCAGCTTCCCAGCCTTTAAAGATAATAAAAATAACGATGCTGTTGGGAGGCCAGAGCAATGGGCACCTCTTTGATATTGTTCTATATGTCTCAAGTGATGGGTGTGCCAAGTTTGGTGCTTTGGTCTAGCGTGTCACGATCTTCCCAAAATATGGCCCTAAGAAACCTCACTATGCCCCCAAAAGGGCATCTGAGAGACAATATTGTTATTCAAAGACTAGTTAGCCTCTCAACGCCTAGTAGCATTTGCTAGATCCTGTGTTAAATGTGACGATTTTAATCAACGTCACAAAACATTGTTGCAGAAACTTATAAAACAGGGTTTACACCACCAAGCGCCTCCACTCAAAGTTTCTCAAATTTGGCGATACATATCGCATGCTGATAGCACAAAAGAAGCCTATGTTTATGTATACTATGATTGTCCTTTTGAATTTGGTGCTAATACTGTTATATGGAATATGGAATAGGTCTTTGGATTATGGACGCGGATATTCTCTAATGGACGACGGCTGAATTATGAATGACGGACCAGACGCTTGTAATCAGAACATAGGGGAAAACAATGTGGACGATGGCTAGCTACTGAATGTCGAATCTGACGCTTATATGGTACCATCATGTAGCTATTGTCTCGTAGTATACATGTACGAAGTTTGGCGGGTCTAATCCGCTTACAAGTTTGGTGGCTGAGTCGAATTTATATACTCAGAACATTCATGGGATGTTTCTTTGCTTCTAGAGTTGCTTGAATATCTCATTAAAAATATATAAAATATATATATAAAAATATTTTTTAAATTTGGCAACACAGTATATCAACAGCATATAGGTATTCCAATGGGTACTAATTGTATCTGTTCTCCTACGAATACGACTATATGCAGGCGCTTTCAAAAATCGATCCATTCAAAGCCCGTTGCTTCTCATTCACCAAACGCTATATAGACGATCTTCTCGCTGTGGATAATCGCTATATAAATGACGCAGTGAAGGATATATTTCCACCTTCACTGGATTTGAAGGAAACTACATATAGCCCTACATGCACATCACATTTATACCTATATCTCTATAAAAATGAATCTTGCCTTCTCCCTCGTCGACTTTATGACCAAAGAGATCATTACAATTTCGACATCGTAAACTATCCCTTTCTAGACAGGAATATTCCAGTGGGACCTGCATATGGCGTATACATTACAACACATATAAGGAAAGTGGGAAGAGGTGCCGACATACTGACAGAGCCACATGACTTTACAGTATAGTCTTCCGGTTAACCTATTCTAAAGCACATACCAAGATTCTAACGATTCGTGATATGTGTTTTATCTCAGGTACGCTTTTATTGTACCTGTTCATGTGGCAACTTGGATGATATGACCACACGGCCCCTAGCACCGGCATAAGCGGTATTAGATAGAAATCTAGAGAGCTATGATGTAAATGCTCTGACAACTCGTATATTGGTAATTAGTGAGCTGTTTCGCTGTGACAACTCGTACATTGTACATATCTCGTTTAGTATCATTTGCTAGATCCTGTGTTAAATGTGACGATTTTAATCAACGTGACAAAGCATTCTTGCAGAAACTTATAAAACAGAGCTATACCACCAAGCGCCTCCACTCAAAGTTTCTCAAATTTGGCGATACATATACGCATGCTGATAGCAAAAAACGAGCGTAGCGTGCAAGATCTATGGCGTTGCGTTTCCTCTTAACCCGGGGCTAAGGGCCGTATGGACCCAACTACTGCAAGATCCGCATGGTGCTCACATGAACTATTTCTTCACAAAATAGGCACGAGGCAATATGAGTTGTCTCCCTTGTTTATACGTTCGCCTGTCGTTTATTAATAAACGGCGAACCAGCTCATAATTATTTTAATTGCTGGGTTAAGATGAATAGATTTTTGGCTAATTTCCTCCATTGTTTTTTATATCCAGTAAGGCTCATCAACTGATTGCAAAAATTTGTCCACTAATCCCTTCAACTGATTAACATAGTTGCTGTTAATTTTCTCAAATTACAAGCGTCTAGTTCGTCATTCATAATTCAGCCGTCGTCCATTAGAGAATATCCGCGTCCATAATCCAAAGACCTATTCCATATTCCATATAACAGTATTAGCACCAAATTCAAAAAAACAATCATAGTATACATACACATAGGCTTGTTTCCTGCAAGAGAGAAGCGGTCAACAGTTTTCAGTGATGCCGGCAAGACATCATAATGTTCCAAAAATATCAAATCCGTATCGCTGATCAGTATTCTTAATCCATACTATTCGTTGTGAAGTCATCCCACACAAATCCCACGCTTCAGGGTCATGACTAAATATAAGAAGATCAAGGGTAAGTCCGTCATGTATGATACCATGAATTAGATCTATGTATATATACGTGTATATATACCTACAACCGTAATGTATACGTGTATGTGTGTGAATATATATTTATATATTTATTATGTACACATATGTGCTTTCGTACCTGTATGTCTATACGTATATATGCGAAGACATTATTTATCACCCACACAAGATACATCGTGTTTGGATCAGGTGTCAAGTGCTGTTTAATGGTGAAATATATGTACATGCGTGTGTTACTGTCCTTGTGCTCTAACATACACCGACTACCTACAACCGTCGATCATGTTTTAGTAAATGTGTGTGATTATCAGAGGAGTGTGCGGGTTACACACCGACGACCGACAACCACCACGATGTCCGTGCTTCATGTGCAGTATATGCATGTTATTTTGTTTCAATATTTCTCGGTCTTGTTAACTCTGGGATACACCGACAACCGACAATATGGGATCGCATCGTTTCACGATGTCCGTGCTTCATGTGCAGTATATGCATGTTATTTTCATTCAATATTTCTCTGTCTTGTTAACTCTGGGATACACCGACAACCGACGACCAACGATAGCTTCTGTTTAATATGGTATGACATCGTTCGTCTGAAAATACACCGAAGTAGTATGTAAAGCGTAAAAAGCATCTTTTGCCGGGGGATATAACTCTTGTCTGAGGCCACATGTTATAGTATAGGAAGCGGCCATTCACGGCCTTTGACCTCTGAGGTCGTCAAGTGCAGTATAGTTCCGGCACTTCTACCGATGTATTCCTCCGCGGTGATGCGATCTGGCGGTGATGCGGTCTGCCTCCGCGGACAGAAAGTAGTCCCACGGGGAAAACGCATGGAATGCATGTATGGACCCTGGGGAAAATGGCTGTATGAGGTATGGGGGTGGTCATTTTTTTGTGGATTTTATTATAGGTTGTTTGGTCTTGTTTTTTACGTCTCGCCACGAAAAACATGATGGGAAGGGTCCCGGAGCTAAGCGGTGAAATTTTTTGAAAAGTTCACGGAGGTCTGTATATAGGCCCATACAGGCCCATACTGGCTCAGTGGATAGGTCCATACTGGGTGGACGTTTTGTGGTCTAGGCGAGCCCCTAGTGGTCCTATGGCGTCGCATGAGGTCTTATTTTGAAGCTCTCGTGGAGAAGCATCCGACTATCGGCCGTTTTCAACATTCTGCGCATGCACAGTCTGGTCGTAGTATAGTAAGCAGACATTTTGGGAGTGCATGGGGATGTGTTTGGGGTAGAGATGGACCACTATTGGCTCGAATGAGTCGTGGGAGGTGTCAAAGTGAAGCTTTTGTTGGGTAGAGTCAGAATGGCGTATTTTGTTATGGCAAGTCGCGTCAATCTGCGCATGCGCAGTTGGGTGTAGTAAGTAAAGTGGTCATTTTGGATGTGCGTGCGGGTGTGTTTGGAGTAGAGATAGACCACTATTGCTCCGAATGTGTCGTGGGAGGTGTCATTTTGAAGCTCTCGGGGTGTAGACCCCGATTTGAAGGGATGTCCACAGCATCTGTGGCGTCATCGGTGACGTCATCAGTGCGAGTAGTAGCGAAAGTGGGCATTTTGGGGAAGTAAAGGAAGGTATTTGGTGTAGAGATGGACCATCCTTGGTCCGAAAGCGTCGTGTGGGGTGTCAAAGTGAAGCTCTCGAGGTGTAGACCACGACTTGAGGCATGTCTATGTCATCAGTAGGACTAATAGCGAAAGCGGGAATGCTGGGGCAGTGAAGGAAGGTGTTTGGGTAGACAGGGACCATCCTTGTTCCGAATGTATCGTGTGAGGTGTCATCTTGTAGTTCTCTGCATGTAGACACATCTACACACTTGGTGGTCGCATTGTGCATGAATACTACATATGACTTGATACTGTGAACTATAACTGTAAAAGTTCAGGATGGTCGAGTGGTCTGAGACGCCAGTCTCAAGTGCTGGTCTGCACATTCAGGGCGTGAGTTCAAATCCTACTCCCGACACATGAGTTGTTTCCTTGATACTCCTGATACAATAGTTAAAACTATAAAACTATAACTGTCAAGTCAGGATGGAAGAGTGGTCTACGGCGCCAGTCCTAAGTGCTGGTCTGCGCAATGCAGGGCGTCGGTTCGAATCCTACTCCTGACGCATGAGTTTTTTTGTATATACACCTTTTGTATTATATAATATTTGTCCTGTGTTACACAATAGATGTTCTGTATTATATTATATCTGTGCTGTATTATATCATATCTGTCCTGTATTATACAATATCTGCCCTGTATTATATCATATCTGTGCTGTATTATATCTTATCTGTGCTGTATTATATATTATCTGTGCTGTATTATACCATATGTCTTGTATTGTATCATGCATGTCCTGTACTATACAATATACGTTCTGTATTATACAATATTTGTCCTCTATTATACCATATCTGTCATGCATTATGCCATATATTTGCTTTATTATACCATATCTGTCCTGCATTATACCAAATCTGTGCTGTATAATACCATATCTGTCCGGAATGTGCTGTATTATACAGTATCTGTCCTGTATTATACCAAATCTGTGCTGTATTATAACATATCTATCCTGTATTGTACCATATATGCCCTGTATACAATATATGTTCTGTATTATGCAATATTTGTCCTCTATTACATCATATCTGTGTTGTATTATACCATATCTGCCATGTATTATACAATATCTGTCCTGTACTGTACCATATATGTCCTTTATTATACCATATCTGTCCTATATTATACAATATTTATCCTCTATTATACCATATCTGTCATGCATTATACCATATCTTTGCTGTATTATACCAAATCTGTGCTGTATTATACCATATCTGTCCTGTATTGTACCATATATGTCCTGCATTGTACAATATGTTCTGTATTATACAATAGTTGCCCTCTATTATACCATATCTGTGTTGTATTGTACCATATCTGTCCTGAATTATACCATATCTGTGCTGTATTATACAAAATCTGTCCTGTGTTATACAATATCTGTCATCTATTATACCATATCTGTCCCGTACTGTACCATGTATGTCCTGTATTATACAATATATGTTATGTATTATACAATCGGATAGCGGTGGTCGTGAATAACAACAAGTTCTGCAATGTTCATACAGTTTATTATCCCCAATGTTACATCATACCCAGGCTGGGGGAGCCGTCCTTGGTATTTTTAGTATGTTCACAGCAAACTTGAAATATTGAATTGAAATATCAAACACCGTGTTTTATTATTTAACGCACCGTCATATTAGGTACAAGTGTTTACTGAGCTCAAGTCAACGATCAGCATGCAGACATATAGAGTATGTACGGCATGTTATGGTATTCATAAGTGCAAGAATGACGCGTTCAACCGAAGGGGTTGTCGATCAGCTTGGTAACGAAAAACGTAACATTGGACACCCTCTCCACTGTCCACTTTGTGTTGGGGCGTTGTTGTTGGGCCCATTCCAAGGGATCCACGGTGTCCAGTTTCTCCAGCATCGTATCTAGCGACGCCTGATCAATGATGGTAAACGGTTGGTCAAATACTACTTTACTGCTGGGGTAAAAGTATCGGACTTGGTCTGTCTTCTTATGCTGCAGCACATAACCAAACGCCAGATTCGACTTGAAGGCCGTAGTTTGATCGTTGAAGATGGCTTTCACGTAGCTGCGTAGACGGGATAGGTCGGTCAATCTGAAATTGTAGATATCTTAAATAGGACGATGATGGTGGAAACAGTGCCGGATTATGGGCCATGGCGCCGATAAAGGTAACTCACTGGATGGTCTTCGTGTAACAGATCGCTAGGACCATTTATGGGTTCGTCCGCGAAATGTACTTTGCTCTCCACGTCGTACAAAATCTGGCCCAAGGTATTGTCGTCGGAATTTGACTGTTGAATTAGGACGACATCATCATCGGCCCTCGTGCGATGGGTGTGAGTTTCCACTGTCTCGATACTGGTGCCTACGGGCTCCTCTACCTGCAAACGTGACTGCGGAACAGGGTGTCGTGTGCGTCGGTGTCGCAGCAACTGACTGGTCAGTTTGTAAATCCGACCAATTTGCATGGACGCTTGAGTGGCCCATGAATTGAACGTTCATGGCGCTGTAAATGATCCGGACGCTGAAAGGACAGTGTACATATCGTACAGGTATACCGGGCGGTTCTGTCGTACTTGGTAACCTCATGGCGGCGCAAGTCGTGTAGACGAGTGAATGATCTCGAACACCTAGTACAAGTGAGCATCTTGGTGGTTGACAGAGTGTCTAATGAAACGCCCAGGCCGCTTCCCTTCTATAGCACGCTAGCTGGTGATCTATTTTTACCACATTCAGTTCAACTACCCCCAAGGCACGATGTCAGGTCAATATTTGTCATGTATTATACAATGATGAGGGACACGTGTTCATCCCTGTATGTACAGATACCACCACCACCACCATCACTGAGCGTTGACGCCCGTCAACGCCCGGTGGTGGTGGTAGTTCCTGTCGGGCGGATCTCGGTGATTTTACATCCGGGACCTTGCCAACATCGGAGTTTCCCAGTGGGTTTTTCCCGTCGTTCCTCCTATTTTATATGGAAATGGAATAGGTCTTTGGATTATGGACGCGGATATTCTCTAATGGACGACGGCTGGATTATGAATGACGGACTAGACGCTTGTAATTCCATCCGCGTACTGTTTTACATCCGGGTCCTCATCTTGCATACCGTTTTTTCCATGTTTACTGTCACGTGACCGGAAACGGAAGTTGTTACAAGACAGGTGGCGCCCCCTGTCGGAAGTAGTAGGTTAATATCGGGGTGCGACCTGTCTTGTGACAACTTCCGGTTGCAACCAGTCAGTTGATGTGACACCAACGCACACGACAGACTGTTCCGCAGTCACGTTTGCAGGTAGAGGAGCTCGTAGGCACCAGTATCGAGGCAGCGGAAACTCCCACCCATCGCACGAGGGCCGATGATGATGTCGCCCTAATTCGGCAGTCAAATTCCGACGACAAGATCGTGGGCCAGTTCTTGTACGACATGGGGAGCCAAGTACACTTCGCGGACGAACCCATAAATGTTCCTAGCGATCTGTTACACGAAGACCATCCAGTGAGTGACATATATCGGCGCCATTGGCCCATGATCCGGCCTTGTTTCCACCGCCATCGTCCTATTCAAGATATCTACAATATCCAACTGACCGACCTCGCCCGTCTACGCAGCTACGTGGAGCCATCTTCAACGATCAAACTACGGCTTTCGAGTTGAATCTGGCGTTTGGTTATGTGCTGCAGCATAAGGAGACAGACCAAGTCCGATACTTTTACCCGAGCAATAAAATCCGTGTATTTGACCAACCGTTTACCATCATTCACCAGACGTCGATAGAGACGATGATGGAGAAACTGGACACCGTAGATCCCTTGCAATGGCCCCAACAACAACGCCCCAACATCAAGTGGACAGTGGAGAGGGTGACATATGTTGGGGTTTTCGTTACCAAGCTGATCGACCACCCCTTCAGTTGAACGTGTCACCCGTGCACTGATGAATACCATAACAAGCCGTACATGCTCTATATGTCTACATGTTGATCGTTGACTTGAGCTCAGTAAACACTTGTACCTAATGTGACGGTGCGTTAAATAATAGAACATGGTGTTTCATATTTCAATTTGTTTGCTGTGAACATACTAAACATACCCAAGACGGCTCCTCAGCCTGGGTATGATGTAACATTGGGGATATTTAACTGTATGAACATTGCTGAACTTGTTGTTATTCACGACCACCGCTATCCGATTGTATAATAAAGAACATATATTGTATAATACAGGACATATATGGTACAATACAGGACCGATATGGTATAATATAGCACAGATTTGGTATAATACAGGACAGATATTTTATAATACAGCACAGATTTGGTATAATACAGAACATATAGTGTATAATACAGGCCAAATATGGTAGATTTGGTATAATAGAGGACAGATATTGTATAAAACAGGACAAATATTGTTTAATACATCACATATATGGGATAATTCAGGACAGATATGGTATAGTACAACCCAGATATGGTATAATAGAGGGCAAATATTGTATAATACAGAACATATATGGTATAATAGAGGGCAAATATGGTACAATACAGGACAGATTTGGTATAATACAAGACAGATTTTGTATAACACAGGACAGGTATGGTATAATACAGCATAGGTATGGTATAATTCAGGACAGATAAGGTATAATACAGCACAGATTTGGCATTATGCAGGACAGATATGGTCTATCTCAGCATAGATATGGTATAATGCATGACAGATATGGTATTATAGGAGATAAATATTGTATAATATAGGACAGATATGATATAATACAGGACATATATGGTACAACACAGGACAGATATTGTATAATACATCACAGATGTGGTATAATACAACACAGATATGATATAATAAAGGACAAATGTTGTATAATACAGAACATATATTGTACAATACAGGATAGATATGGTATAATACAGCACTCGTACTGATGACGTCACCGATGACAGCACAGATGCTGTGGACATCCCTTCAAATCGGGGTCTGCACCCCGAGAGCTACAAAATGACATCTCCCACGAAACATTCGGACCAATAGTGGTCCATCTCTACTCCAAACACACCCCAACGCAGCCCCAAAATGACCACTTTACTTAATACACTCAACTACGCACGCGCAGATTGACGCGACTCTTCAAAAACAACACGCCATTCTGACTCTATCCCACAAAAGCTTCACTTTGATATCTCCCACCACCTATTTGGACCAATGGTGGTCCATCTCTACCCCAAACACACTCTCACGCACCCCAAAATGCCTGCCTTCTATACTACGGCCAGACTGCGCATGCGCAGAATATTGAAGACGGCCGATACATTAGTCCAGTCGGATGCTTCTCCACGAGAGCTTCAAAATATGACCTAATACGACACCATAGGACCACTAGGGGCTCACCAAGACCAAAAAACGTCCACCCAGTATGGACCTATCCACTGAGCCAGTAGGCCTATGGGGCTATATACAGACCTACCCGGTACCTGGACTTTTCAAAAAATTCCACCGCTTAGCTCCGGGACCCTTAATATCGTGTTTTTCGTGGCGAGAGGCAGACCGCATCACTGCCAGACCGCATCACCGCGGAGGAATACGTCGCCAGAAGTGCCGAAACTATAGTGCACTAGACGACCTCAGAGGTCAAAGGCCGTGAATGGCCGCTTCCAATACTATAACATGCGGCCTCAGACAAGAGTTATCTCCCCCCGGCAAAAGACGAGGCTTTTTACGCTTTACATACTACTTCGGTGTATTTTCACACGAAAGATGTGATACCATATTAAACAGAAGCTATCGTTGGTCGTCGGTTGTCGGTGTATCCCAGAGTTAACAAGACAGAGAAATATTGAATCAAAATAACATGCATATACTGCACATGAGGTACGGACATCGTGGAACGATGTGCTACCATATTAAACAGAAGCTATCGTTGGTTGTCGGTTGTCGGTGTATCCCAGAGTTAACAAGACAGAGAAATATTGAAACAAAATAACATGCATATACTGCACATGAAGCACGGACATCGTGGATGGTTGTCGGTCGTCGGTGTGTAACCCGCACACTCCTCTAATAATCACACACATTTACTATTTAACATGATCGACGGTTGTAGGTAGTCGGTGTATGTTAGAGCACAACGACAGTAACACACGCACACACACGCATGCACATATATTTCACCATTAAACAGCACTGGACACCTGATCCAAACACGATGTATCTTGTATGGGTGATAAATAATGTCTTCGCATATATACGTATAGACATACACACAGACGAAAGCACATATGTGTACATAATAAATATATAAATATATATATACACACACATACACGTATACATTACGGTTGTAGGTATATATACACGTATATATGCATAGATCTAATTCATGGTATCATACATGACGGACTTACCTGTATATGCATGTTATTTTGTTTCAATATTTCTCTGTCTTGTTAACTCTGGGATACACCGACAACCGACAACCAACGACAGCTTCTGTTTAATATGGTAGCACATCGTTCCACGATGTCCGTACCTCATGTTATTTTGATTCAATATTTCTCTGTCTTGTTAACTCTGGGATACACCGACAACCGACGACCAACGATAGCTTCTGTTTAATATGGTATCACATCTTTCGTGTGAAAATACACCGAAGTAGTATGTAAAGCGTAAAAAGCCTCGTCTTTTGCCGGGGGGAGATAACTCTTGTCTGAGGCCGCATGTTATAGTATAGGAAGCGGCCATTCACGGCCTTTGACCTCTGAGGTCGTCTAGGGCACTATAGTTTCGGCACTTCTGGCGACGTATTCCTCCGCGGTGATGCGGTCTGGCAGTGATGCGGTCTGCCTCTCGCCACGAAAAACACGATATTAAGGGTCCCGGATCTAAGCGGTGAAATTTTTCGAAAAGTCCAGGTATCGGGTAGGTCTGTATATAGCCCCATAGGCCTACTGGCTCAGTGGATAGGTCCATACTGGGTGGACGTTTTTTGGTCTTGGTGAGCCCCTAGTGGTCCTATGGTGTCGTATTAGGTCATATTTTGAAGCTCTCGTGGAGGAGCATCCGACTGGACTAATGTATCGGCCGTCTTCAATATTCTGCGCATGCGCAGTCTGGCCGTAGTATAGAAGGCAGGCATTTTGGGGTGCGTGAGAGTGTGTTTGGGGTAGAGATGGACCACTATTGGTCCAAATAGGTGGTGGGAGATATCAAAGTGAAGCTTTTGTGGGGTAGAGTCAGAATGGCGTGTTGTTTTTGTAGAGTCGCGTCAATCTACGCGTGCGTAGTTGAGTGCATTAAGTAAAGTTGTCATTTTGGGGCTGCGTTGGGGTGTGTTTGGAGTAGAGATGGACCACTATTGGTCCGAATGTTTCGTGGGAGATGTCATTTTGTAGCTCTCGGAGTGTAGACCCGATTTGAAGGGATATCCACAGCATCTGTGCTGTCATCGGTAACGTCATCAGTACGAGTGCTGTATTATACCATATCTATCCTGTATTGTACAATATATGTTCTGTATTATACAACAGTTGTCCTTTATTATGTCATATCTGTGTTGTTTTATACCACATCTGTGATTTATTATACAATATCTGTCCTGTATTGTACCATATATGTCCTGTATTATATCATATCTGTCCTATATTATACAATATTTATCTCCTATTATACCATATCTGTCATGCATTATACCATATCTATGCTGAGTTAGACCATATCTGTCCTGCATAATTCCAAATCTGTGCTGTATTATACCTTATCTGTCCTGAATTATACCATACCTATGCTGTATTATACCATACCTGTCCTGTGTTATACAAAATCTGTCCTGTATTATACCAAATCTGTCCTGTATTGTACCATATTTGCTCTCTATTATACCATATATGTTCTGTATTATACAATATTTGCCCTCTATTATACCATATCTGGGTTGTACTATACCATATCTGTCCCGAATTATCCCATATATGTGATGTATTATACAATATTTGTCCTGTTTTATACAATATCTGTCCTCTATTATACCAAATCTACCATATTTGGCCTGTATTATACACTATATGTTCTGTATTATACCAAATCTGTGCTGTATTATAAAATATCTGTCCTGTATTATACCAAATCTGTGCTATATTATACCATATCTGTCCTGTATTGTACCATATGTGTCCTGTATCATACAATATATGTTCTTTATTATACAATCGGATAGCGGTTCAGCAATGTTCATACAGTTTATTATCCCCAATGTT
This sequence comes from Hanleya hanleyi, assembly GCA_036873755.1. NCBI lineage: Eukaryota > Metazoa > Mollusca > Polyplacophora > Lepidopleurida > Hanleyidae > Hanleya > Hanleya hanleyi. Next base: position 22,998 of record JAVTVY010046798.1, read on the forward strand.
ACATCATACCCAGGCTGAGGAGCCGTCCTGGGTATGTTTAGTATGTTCACAGCAAACAAATTGAAATATGAAACACCATGTTCTATTATTTAACGCACCGTCACATTAGGTACAAGTGTTTACTGAGCTCAAGTCAACGATCAACATGTAGACATATAGAGCATGTACAGCTTGTTATGGTATTCATCAGTGCACGGGTGACGCGTTCAACTGAAGGGGTGGTCGATCAGCTTGGCAACGAAAACCCCAACATATGTCACCCTCTCCACTGTCCACT
>JAVTVY010046799.1:0-23904 GCA_036873755.1 Hanleya hanleyi
ATCCTATACGACTGTCCTGTAGCATCATTTATGAAGTTCAGCAATATTCCATAGCTATTTTCAGGGTACTCTTCTGAAAATGAGGTGAACCTTTAAATGTGGAGTTCAGTAAATAAAATGGATCAGGTCAACTCGCTTCTGGTCCCTGATATCACTGAAGTCATGGCGCATACACAGCGTCCTGAAGTTTTTAAAGGAATAACCTCTTACAGCAACTACATGGAGCAGCAGTGATTGCTCTCTAAACAGTACTGATCAAATAATTACAGTGTACTGGACAAAAACTGATCAGTGATGTTCAGATAACACACAGGTACTATTGCGTAACATGTAAGACATTTAACAGAAGCCGATCCGTGCATACGGACATTTTATTGTATACAAAATAACGCAGGATACACATAAATATAGATGGTATATATTAGAAGGACATAATATCAGTGTGCCATGTTGTCACTGGGGAATGATGTGGGGAGCCTCTCTGTGCTTCTCCTTCCGTCTGTAGCACTTCTGTTCGCCATTCAGTTTGGCCTTCATAGAATCCTGTATATCTTATCCTTGCCAGGAAACTTCTTTTGGTAGTACTTTAGCAAAAGGGGTAAAAGAAAATATTTAATTAGCACATCATTAAAAGACATTTAGAAGTAGGGCTGCAATGCAGGAAAGAAATGCATTAAACTTGCCAAAGGCTTGGAACCCCAATTTATATACTCAGTCAAATAGGCAGTTGCAAGTTTGTGGGTAACCAAGTTTAATACTTGGGCAATTTTACTTTGATTGGCTCCTTATTTAAGTATTACAGCATTTTATTATAGCGGGGTAATTTAATTTGAATACCTGGCTTGTGGGACGCTAAGCGCTCAAAATGTTTTTGTCACAGTGGATAAAGCTGATAAAAGATCCGAGATATTTTCAAAGACAAGAACAATTACCTTGTATAGCAGTTATCTTGTCTTGATTCAATGGGTGGTTTTACGTCTGCATCAGGTCTAGTATTTGACTCCACACCAGTCAGCGTGTGTGTAGCCATCTCAGCTCTTGTGAATAAAGCTGACAATAGATCCATGGCCATCTTTCGGGGAACACTCTGGATAATGTTCTGTACAACTCGTCTTGCCAGATATTACCAGACACCACCGACTGAAAGATGATAAAATAACTGTTGTAATATTCTGCGTGAATATAAATAGCATCAACTTGTTTCAATAGGCTACCAAAATGATCAGTCAGCTTTAGAAGACCCTTTAAGTATTTAAACTCGCTATAAAATTGTTCTTCAGGTATCACTGTTTCAAACATATTGTACTTATGTAAGGATATCCCAATTTACCTTTCTCTGTATATATCATTACATTCCTATGGATATGGAATAGGTCTTTGGATTATGGACGCGGATATTCTTTAATGGACGACGACTGAATTATGAATGACGGACTAGACACTTGTATTGGGCTAAGAGTTTGTAATGGAGTATAGATAAAGCCTTTTATTATTATGAACGATAAAAAAACATATGACTTACAAGGTCAACATCTAATTCGGTGGTATGCTGTGAGATGGCGAAAACTGGAGATTGCTGTCCCAGGGTACCTGGTGTCGGCATAGAGAGGACTCTGGTACAAGTGAAGCAGCATGTACCATCGGTCTCTCTGGGGTAGTTGTCTCCCGAGCACAATTGCACTGACAGCTTTGCTTCACTTCCTGTACAAGTTGTGACAAGTCCAAAACCATTCTTGGAAGATCTAATGAGGGAACAAAAAACAATGGAAATGTATTCGCAAATGCACCATAAAATAATGAGGATAGTTAAATTACAATACGGATCATGTGTACATTCTCATGCTATTTAAATGAGGTAATTATATTATAAAGGAGATAATTCATTACGCTGAGAATCATGCATGTGCAAAATGCGAAACCACTGATGGCTGATCTGGAGAAAAGCATTTGAGCAAATTTGTTTGGAAAATAGTTATTGCAGAATATATGTGTATAAGGACACTCTTCCATATATTTCCAAATACATATTCATGCATACGTCTTATTCTCTTATTTGGCCATCTTGCATGTAGAAAGAATGCTGAGCCAGACTTACCTTTCAGACTTTGCAAATTTTCATGAAGATCGCCAATGTCTGCTCGTAGCTTCCTGTTTTCTTCCTCAATTCTTCGTAATGTCTGTCGCAGAGTGCCATCACCATCAGCAACACTCTCGATGTCGGAAATCTGGAAACAAAGGATTAAGTATTTGATCAGTTCATGGACTTTTGAATGACAAACTAAATTGTAGGACTATTTCACTCACGAAAAATGCAAACACGAAAAATGAAAGCTACATGTAGATATGATGGAGAAAACTATAGCTGGTGGTACCTGCCCCTGTGGTAATTATTGGTAGTAAACCATACTCCTCACCGGGTCGTGCACAGATGGTAAGTGCATTCATCAAGTGGTAGGGTGAGTATTAGTAGAATATTGTTTTTTGCCCTTGCTCGAGCTTTCAATTTCAGCTCGTCGCGCCATTTCGGAAATTTTTGGGGAATATTCAGTCATGACGGACGCTTTGAAAGATCGGATCGCTCAGTTGGAGCAAGAACTTCATCATGCGAGACTTCTAGCCGAGTCCAGTGGGCATGAGGCCCAGGCAGTGAAGAACGAACTGGCCCAGCTAAGGGGAACTGAGAAGCTAATAGATGCAGTCTCCACGCTCACTGAACAGGAGACGCGCCCAAGTGCGCCGCGTTGGATATCGCCTTCGATCAAAATTGGACGGTTTCGAGATCGCCCTCGTGACAAAGATGACCCATCTGTTTATGAATGGATCCGGGATGTTCGCGGACGACTAATGGGACCAATGCGGAAAAGGCCGCTTTCACTGTAGAACACCTGGCAGTTAAGGCGCGTCAGGAAGTAATGGGCCGAGGGGATGCTGTTTTGTCTAGCCCGGAGACTATCTTTGCAGCCTTGCAGACTACATTTGGAGATGGTGACACGCTACCCCTCTTGCAACAGAGATTTTTCTCATATCAACAGCGAGATGAAGACCTCGTCGCTTGTTCCTTGGAGCTGGTCGATATTTACGACCGACGTATTACGTTAGACGAATCATTTAGAGGGAGGAGAACTCCAGCCTTGAAAGAGCGGTTCGCAGAGGCCGTACGCGATGAGGGTTTGCGCCCAGAATTGAGGAGGCTTAACATTGACTCACCAACGTTATCGTATTTTGATCTGCGTGACCGTGCTATCAAATGGTTAGGGACCACTGAACCAGCGAAGAAAACGCGTGGTGTGGTGAGTGTGGAAACTCTGGACAGCCAGTCCAATTCCAACAACCCATCATTTGAGAAGATGAAAGAGGAGATTACGTCTTCTGTGCTAGAGGCTTTGCGCAGAGAAACATCGGGAGCCAGAGTTAACCAGCAGGGTCGACACCAGCGACGCACGGACGACTCCCCACGACAGTGCTGGGAATGTGCTAGCACTGAACATCTCCGACGAGACTGCGCAATCTGGAAGCAGAAGGAAAGTTCATCTGGTTCTGCTGGTCCAGCCGTACCTTTAAACTAGCTTCGCCCACTGCTGAGAGCCAAGCAGTGGGCGTGGAGATGTGGGCTCAATTCTAAAAAAAGCTGTGGGTACCTGCCCGGAGGCTATCATCCATTTAGGAGGCGTGGAGATGCGCTGTTTACTTGACTCAGGAGCACAGATTTCTACGATAACGGAGAGGTTCTATCGGGAGAATCTGTTAGTTGGTGAGGAGCCAATCGACGTGTCGAGTTTCATACGTATCACGGCAGCAAATGGCCTCAGCATACCCTGCCCTGGATATATTGAGTGGACGGTGACCATCTGTGGTCAAGCATTTCCAGATTTGGGATTCCTTATTGTGAAAGACCCCGTAGGGGCACCTATAGCAGAGCGGAAAATTCTAGTTCCAGGTGTGATAGGAAGTAATATTCTGCAAGTCATGCAGAAACGACTTAAACAGGATTGGGGAGGTGAGTATTTGTCACGGTTGGAGAAAGAACAATGTGGCCAACAGTGGTCAACAGTACTAGCGATGTATGGCGAAGTGGCGTCTACCGTAAGAACATCTGGATGGGTCAGACTAGGACGGAAACCAGTTGTCATTCCAGCTCGAGCAATACGCCAGGTTGAGGGAACAGTTCGTCCGGCTCGTCCAGCAGGTAAGTATGAGGCAATAGTTGACCGCAGTAATGCCTTGGCAGCCCATCTGCCCAACGGGTTGGCAGTGGGTAGGTCGCTTGTGACAGTTGACCAGTCGGGTCACGTGCCGGTGCAGCTGTGCAACTTCAGTGACGAGGATCTATTCCTGGCCCCAAGAACTCGCTTAGCATTTATGACGATCGCATCAGTAGAGGACCCTGGAATCCAGGTACTGGACGTGAGTAACGAGGAAGTCTTTGTGATGGAAGACCATGTGACCGATGCAGGAACGTGTGATGTGAACTCCTTGCTAAACCGAATGGATTTGGGAGAAATGACTGCAGACCAGCGTAGAGAGCTCGGCAATCTCCTAAACAAGGATGCCTCGGTATTTAGCCAATCGGATGATGACATTGGTTGTAGTAGGGGAGTAGAACACGAGATCCATACGAAGGACGAAGTTCCCGTTAAGGTTCCACACCGTAGAATTCCAGCTCATCAGTGGGGAGAGGTTCGAGAATACTTACGGAAAGCGGTTGATCGTGGAGTTATCCGACCTTCCTGCAGTCCCTATGCATCCCCAGTAGTGATGATTCGGAAGAGCAGTGGTGACATCAGGCTGACAATTAAATTCTAAAACCTACAAGGATGCCTACCCCCTTTCCCGCATCGAGGAAGCTCTGGAATCATTAACCGGTGCAACTTACTTTTGTAGCCTTGACTTGGCTCATGGATATTGCCAGATCCCTATGGCGGAGAAAGACATTCCGAAAACAGCTTTTCGAGTGGGTACCGGTGGGTTATTCGAATTTACACGCATGCCCTTTGGTTTGTGCAATGATCCCGCCACTTTTATGCGCATGATGGACACAATTTTCGGTGATGAGAATTTTCAGACTTAATTTACCTTGGTGACATTTTGATACCAGCTTCATCCTTTGAACAAATGCTGGCACGTTTGGATATGGTCCTCGGTCGCTTAGGGAATCACTTTCTGGAAGTCAAACCAGAGAAGTGCCATCTGATGAAGCGACAGCTTCGGTTCCTGGGTCACGTGGTTTCAAGTTCAGGGATTGCAACAGACCCAGAGAAAACTCGGGCAGTAGATGAGTGGGAGCGACCCAAATCAGAGAGTGACCTGCGGAGCTTTTTAGGGCTCGCCGGCTACTACCGGCGATATGTTCCCCACTTTTCTCAAATTGCTTCTCCTCTCCATGCTCTGATCGGAGACCCCAAGACAAAGAAGAAACCAAAGAAGACCAAACCAAGTTCACCTTTCATGCAGAGTTGGACCAGTGAGTGTGAAGACGCTTTCTGTTGTTTGAAACAAAAACTGGTAGATGCACCAGTGCTGGAATACCCGGACCTGACCAGGCCATTCATTCTAGAGACTGATGCATCATTTAGAGGCTTAGGTGCCGTCTTATCGCAGGAGCAAGAGAATGGAAAGGTTGTCTTGGGCTATGCAAGCCGGAGTCTGCATGTACATGAGCTCAACATGAGGAACTATATTTCAATGAAGTTAGAGCTGCTAGCGCTTCATTGGGCTATCACCAAGAAGTTCAGGGATCTGCTACTCGGAGCGAAATTTGTTGTATTTACAGATAACAACCCCCTTAGTTATATTCAGAGCACAGCGAAAGTCGGTGCTACAGAGATGCGCTGGGTTGCTGAGCTGGCTATGTTCGATTTTACTGTGAAATACTGAAGTGGACGTAGTAACAGAAATGCGGACGCCCTAAGCAGGAAGGTAGAGCATGGTACTGAGCCTGAAACTCGGTTCGAGGAGATGAGTGCTGATGCCGATCTCTCCCCAGCGAGGATGGAGACGGCCACTTCCATTAGTTCCAGTTTCTCCGAGGTGTGGCTTGATGAGATCCAGAGTGCTACCATGAAGCCCGTTAATGTACCTTGCACAGGAACGGCAGTTCCAGATGCATTGAAACATGCCATCCGACAGAACATCTCAGAAGTATGGATCGCTGAGGTTCAGACACGCTCTTCCAGAACCTCCACTATTCCATGTACCTCTATTCCATCCCTGAATAATGCAGACTTGATACAGATGCAGAAACAGGATGCACAGTTGAAACGGTTATGGGCATACTGGGAGACTGGCAGTCGTCCCACAGTCAAGCAACTACTCCGAGAGGATAAGTATGTGCGTAAACTGCTCCGTCTGTGGACACAGATTGAGGAGAAAGACGGTGTGTTGTATCGGGTTGTCTATCAGGATGGCAGTCGCATCTGTCAGCTCCTGTTACCACAGATAATGCATCAACAGTTCCTGGAGGCTATACACGACCATACGGGACATCCCGCTTCGGAGAAGACCTTAGCATTGGCTAGAAAGCGTTGCTTTTGGCCCTCGATAGTAGCTGACACAGAAGAGTATTGTTTGCGGTGTCAACGGTGTACATTGGCCAAGGCTGGACGCAAACTGCATCCTGCGATGGGAAATCTCATTGCCAAGAAACCACTTGAAATTTTGGCCATCGACTTCACGTTAGTTGAACCTGCCTGTGGCAAAGAAGATATACTGGTAATGACGGATGTCTTTAGCAAATTTACCCAAGCTGTGGCGTGTCGAGACCAGACAGCTAAGACTGTTGCACAATGTCTTGTGAAGGAATGGTTTGTGCGTTATGGCATTCCACAGAGAATCCATTCAGACCAGGGCCGCAACTTTGAGTCGGAGCTTATATCAGAGTGAGGTCATCGGAGTAGACCCTCAGATGTTGTTGGCCAACCTAGCCCAGTCTCAGCTGTATCTGACACAGCTATTAGCGGGACAGCGTTAACGAGCAGAGATTCTCGATACTTGGATGGGATATCGCCCAGGATATGCGGTCCGCTTGGGACCAGCGTTCTACAGCAGGGGAGTATGTGACAGGCGAGTGTGTCACACTACGAGGAGTATGCGACAGGGAATTCCAGGTGACGTCATGGTCAGGGAATCCCTCAGCTGAGAAGACAGAGCTAGGCGACAGGGTGTTTTGAAACTGTATTCTTTATTATTATGTAACCATAATGTTTAGATGTCAGTTTATAAATAAATGTATGATTTTTGCCGTGTTGTTGAGGTGTCAGATTTACCTCTGGTAGCAGATCTGTCTTTCGGACCCCGTGAGAGAGTGTGGTAGACCCCGTGTTAGGACGGCCATCTTGTGCAGTAAGAAAAAAATGCCTGGGTCGTGTCGGAGATTTGCAGTCCAAATTTAATCATTCTACGCCATGAAATAATCGTTGGCATTGCAATAATTCAACGTAACCGAATTTACGTAGACAAAACCAGTTATGTGCTGGAGTTTGGGACTCTTCTCAAGGATCTGATCTGTCGAACGATCGGCCCCAGGACTGTTGTGTACTCGATGAACTTAAGAGAGCTCGGATTTGGGGTTTTTTTGGTTTCGCTTTACCATCTTTGATTGATCCGATTAAAGAATGCAGACTGATATACGGACTTGTTTCAATTATTGTGGCTGTCACATGAGGATTTGTTCACGAAAATATAAAAAGCGGAACACGGACTTTACCTCTAGAATAGGGGCCTAATATACGGGAAAATGCCTGTATGGGGTATGGGGTGGTCATTTTTTGGGGGGGGGAGTTGACTATGGGTTGTTTTGTCTTGTTTTTCACGTCTCGCCACGAAAACCATACTGGCTATGGGGGTATAGGTCCATCGTGGGAAATTTTTCGTGGGTTTTACTATGGGCTGTTTGGTCTTATTTTTCACGTCTCGCCACGAAAAACATGATGGGAAGAGTCTCGGAGGTAAGCAGTGAAATTTTTCGAAAAGCACCGGGTAGGGCTGTATATAGGTCCATCCTGGGAATTTTTTTGTGGGTTTTAGTATGGGTTGTTTTGTCTTGTTTTTCACCATGTAGAACACGATGAGAGGGGTCCCATAGTTAAGCGGTGAAATTTTTTGAAAAGTACCGGGTAGGTCTGTATATAGGCCCATATAGGCCCATACTGGCTATGGGGGTATAGGTCCACACTGGGTGGACATTTTGGGGTCTAGCCCTTACCAAAAAATCCTATAGGATTCCTATAAGAAAATGTCCTATACGATCCTATAGGATTTTGCCTATAGGACAGTCCTATAGGATTGTCCTATAGGACAGTCCTATAGGATCTTACGGGACAGTCCTATAGGATCTAATAGGACAGTCCTATAGGACAGTCCTATAGGATCTAATAGGACAGTCCTATAGGACTGTCCTATAGGCAAAATCTTAAGGGATCCTGTAGGACATTTTCCCACAGCAATCCCATAGGACTGTCCTATTGGACCCTATAGGACTGTCCTATTGAATCCTATACGACTGTCCTGTAGCATCATTTATGAAGTTCAGCAATATTCCATAGCTATTTTCAGGGTACTCTTCTGAAAATGAGGTGAACCTTTAAATGTGGAGTTCAGTAAATAAAATGGATCAGGTCAACTCGCTTCTGGTCCCTGATATCACTGAAGTCATGGCGCATACACAGCGTCCTGAAGTTTTTAAAGGAATAACCTCTTACAGCAACTACATGGAGCAGCAGTGATTGCTCTCTAAACAGTACTGATCAAATAATTACAGTGTACTGGACAAAAACTGATCAGTGATGTTCAGATAACACACAGGTACTATTGCGTAACATGTAAGACATGTTACCCATGAAGACATTTAACAGAAGCCGATCCGTGCATACGGACATTTTATTGTATACAAAATAACGCAGGATACACATAAATATAGAGGGTATATATTAGAATGACATAATATCAGTGTGCCATATTGTCACTGGGGAATGATGTGGGGAGCCTCTCTGTGCTTCTCCTTCCGTCTGTAGCACTTCTGTTCGCCATTCAGTTTGGCCTTCATAGAATCCTGTATATCTTATCCTTGCCAGGAAACTTCTTTTGGTAGTACTTTAGCAAAAGAGGTAAAAGAAAATATTTAATTAGCACATCATTAAAAGACATTTAGAAGTAGGGCTGCAATGCAGGAAAGAAATGCATTAGACTTGCCAAAGGCTTGGAACCCCAATTTATATACTCAGTCAAATAGGCAGCTGCAAGTTTGTGGGTAACCAAGTTTAATACTTGGGCAATTTTACTTTGATTGGCTCCTTATTTAAGTATTACAGCATTTTATTATAGCGGGGTAATTTAATTTGAATACCTGGCTTGTGGGACGCTAAGCGCTCAAAATGTTTTTGTCACAGTGGATAAAGCTGATAAAAGATCCGAGATATTTTCAAAGACAAGAACAATTACCTTGTATAGCAGTTATCTTGTCTTGATTCAATGAGTGGTTTTACGTCTGCATCAGGTCTAGTATTTGACTCCACACCAGTCAGCGTGTGTGTAGCCATCTCAGCTCTTGTGAATAAAGCTGACAATAGATCCATGGTCATCTTTCGGGGAACACTCTGGATAATGTTCTGTACAACTCGTCTTGGCAGATATACATTACCAGACACCACCGACTGAAAGATGATAAAATAACTGTTGTAATATTCTGCGTGAATATAAATAGCATCAACTTGTTTCAATAGGCTACCAAAATGATCAGTCAGCTTTAGAAGACCCTTTAAGTATTTAAACTCACTATAAAATTGTTCTTCAGGTATCACTGTTTCAAACATATTGTACTTATGTAAGGATATCCCAATTTACCTTTCTCTGTATATATCATTACATTCCTATGGATATGGAATAGGTCTTTGGATTATGGACGCGGATATTCTTTAATGGACGACGACTGAATTATGAATGACGGACTAGACGCTTGTATTGGGATAAGAGTTTGTAATGGAGTATAGATAAAGCCTTTTATTATTATGAACGATAAAAAAACATATGACTTACAAGGTCAACATCTAATTCGGTGGTATGCTGTGAGATGGCGAAAACTGGAGATTGCTGTCCCAGGGTACCTGGTGTCAGCATAGAGAGGACTCTGGTACAAGTGAAGCAGCATGTACCATCGGTCTCTCTGGGGTAGTTGTCTCCTGAGCACAATTGCACTGACAGCTTTGCTTCACTTCCTGTACAAGTTGTGACAAGTCCAAAACCATTCTTGGAAGATCTAATGAGGGAACAAAAAACAATGGAAATGTATTCGCAAATGCACCATAAAATAATGAGGATAGTTAAATTACAATACGGATCATGTGTACATTCTCATGCTATTTAAATGAGGTAATTATATTATAAAGGAGATAATTCATTACGCTGAGAATCATGCATGTGCAAAATGCGAAACCACTGATGGCTGATCTGAAGAAAAGCATTTGAGCAAATTTGTTGGAAAATAGTTATTGCAGAATATATGTGTATAAGGACACTCTTCCATATATTTCCAAATACATATTCATGCATACGTCTTATTCTCTTATTTGGCCATCTTGCATGTAGAAAGAATGCTGAGCCAGACTTACCTTTCAGACTTTGCAAATTTTCATGAAGATCGCCAATGTCTGCTCGTAGCTTCCTGTTTTCTTCCTCAATTCTTCGTAATGTCTGTCGCAGAGTGCCATCATCATCAGCAACACTCTCGATGTCGGAAATCTGAAAACAAAGGATTAAGTATTTGATCAGTTCATGGACTTTTGAATGACAAACTAAATTGTAGGACTATTTCACTCACGAAAAATGCAAACACGAAAAATGAAAGCTACATGTAGATGTGATGGAGAAAACTATAGTATGGTTACATTATGTGGTGCACTGTCAATAATGTAATTTATACTTACGTTAGCATATGTTTCTGATGTTTCGGCAAACGAACCTTCCTCATCACTGTCGTCTTCTATAACTGGCAGAGTCCTCTACAAAATACATGATATATCAATTAGTTAAGAATCATCTCTGTTTACAGCCCCATTCGCACAGTGTGACTTGTAGCAGCAACTTGTAGAATACAAGTAATTACTTGCTTTACGAGAATTGGCCTTATAAAATTTACATTCAATCTAAGACACAAACTCAGTATCAAAAATCAATAAATCAATAGCTACCTTAGAATATCTGCTCTGCCCCATAATATGGTCCAACCTGGATTTAAAACCACCAATGTGAATAGTGGTCTTCTTCGTCTGAAAAGTTAAATAAATTTAATCCATTGTAACATTGTTGCTTAGATATATTTGTTATTTGAATTTATATTGCATATCGTCATTAAATAATATTGCAATGGATCAACGCTAAATGAAAATGCAATCACAATGAAAATATTGAGAATGTACACTAATATGATTTTAACAATGTTGATCATCCAGTCGTATTGGTCATGTAATATTGCCTGATGCTATTTCCTCTTTGGCGAAGAAGTAATTCAACAATAGACGCTGCATGATTTCCATGATCACATGTCTGCTCCGAGTCGATGAAATGTGCGCCTCGAACATTTCCGATTGGTTGCATGAAATGTTCTCATTTTCATGATGTGGGTACAGATGTACAATTGAATTATGCAGCAATCCTTAGCCTTGAACAAGAATAGTGCAATAAATAGACAATTAAAATATAGCCTGTTATCATGGTTATAGGAAATCGATCATAATTTATCCTGCTTTTCCTGGTCACATTTTTATCATAGCAAGTATCGGTTATGCCAACAGTGACTGTGAGTAGTATACAATCCGCACGACAGACCCAATTGACCTCAGAAATTTGCATATTGGGGAGGTCAGGGGGAGGGATCATCCAATCAGAAGCGAGTATTGATGTCACGTGGTGTGTGTGGATGGTGGGAGGTGGGTGCAAGATGGCGGCGTGTGGATGGTGGGAGGTGGGTGCAAGATGGCGGCGTGTGGATGGTGGGAGGTGGGTGCAAGATGGCGGCATGTGGATGGTGGGAGGTGGGTTTAAAATGGCGGCGTGTGGATGGTGGGAGGTGGGTTTAAAATGGCGGCGTGTGTGGATGGTGGGAGGTGGGTTTAAAATGGCGGCATGTGGATGGTGGGAGGTGGGCACGTGAGGTGGAGGTGGGCAAGATGGCGGCATGTGGATGGTGGGAGTGTAGATGGCGGCATGGATGGTGGGAGGTGGGCAAGATGGCGGATGGGTGTGTGGATGGTGGGAGGTGGGTGCAAGATGGCGGCATGTGGATGGTGGGAGGTGGGTGCAAGATGGCTGCATGGATGGTGGAGGTGGGTGCAAGATGGCGGATATGCGTGATGGTGTGGATGGTGGGTGATGGGTACAAGATGGCGGCATGTGGATGGTGGGTGATGGGTACAAGATGGCGGCGTGTGGATGGTGGGTGATGGGTACAAGATGGCGGATTGTAGAAAAACGTATAAAAGGAGTCGATTTTTAGGGTAGGGGTGTATTCATTGCAATCTGACTTACCTGACCTGACCTGCCTGCCTGCCTTCCTGCCTGCCTGCCTGCTTGCCTGTTTTGTATGAGACGAAAAGCATGAGACGTGGAGAAGATTTTCCCTCGGACCCAGCAGCACCTCCGGTTGAAGTCTTGCCTGAAGACGAGCGTGTCAGTGCCATTTATCAACGTCACTGGGCTACCATACGCCATTGTTTTCACCGTCACCGTCCTCTATTGGACTTGTATAACTTTCGGCTGCAGGACCTCACGTATCTGTCTACCTATGCCGAGAACATTTTCACAGATCAGGTGACAGCGTTCAAGTTGAATATGACATTCGGGTACATTTTACGGCACAAGGAGACGGACCAGATGCGGTATTATTATCCCAGCAATAATACCTATGTGTTTGACCAGCCGTTCACGGTGACGAATGCGATTTCTCTGGAGCCACTCATCGACCAACTGACTACGTTGGATCCATTGGAATGGGCCCGGTTGCAACGCCAACGCAGGCCAACGGAGATTATGTGAAAGAGAGAGGATACCATCTGATTGAAATGTGGGAGTGTGAATTTCGCACGATGTGCCAGGCCCTGCCCCATTTACAACGGTTCCTAAAAGAACGTGAGTACCCCTTGAGTCGTCGGCGACTTCTCAGTATGCCACAGATGTTGGACGCCATTCGTTCGGGGCAGCTCTACGGCTTTGTCGAATGTGATTTGCATGTTCCCGACACTCTCAAGCCTCTCTTCGCCCAGTGCCCTCCCATCTTTAAGAACACGCTGGTGGGTCGGGCTGATATTGGGGACACCATGAGGACCTATGCGGAGCAACACGAGTGTTTGCCTAAACCTCGCCGCATGTTGATTGGTAGTATGTGGGCCGAGAAAATCTTGCTGGGCACGCCCTTACTGCAGTGGTACATGAACCACGGTTTGGAAATTACTCAAATATATCAAGTGATACAGTACGTACCCGAGGCTTGTTTTGCGGAGAATGCCGACCTCGTCACGTCGGCCCGTCGTCAAGGTGATGAATACCCGAGTGAGGCCATCATCGGTGAATGTTGGAAGCTGACTGGCAATGGTTATTATGGAAAAAACGGTAACGAACCAGGATAAGCACGTCAACGTGAACATTTGTACTACTGCCCAAGCCCGCAAAAAAGTGAATTCTCCTCTGTTTCGGTCCGTGGAGGTCATCGATGACGACACCTATGAAGTCACTTCAGCCAAGAAGACTATCCGTTACAATCTACCCCTGCAGATTGGATGTATGGTATATCAGGTGGCCAAGCTGAGGATGCTGCAGTTTCTCTATGATTTTATGGGTGTGTATTTTAATCCATCAGACTGGCAACTCATGGAGATGGATACCGACTCGGCCTACATGGCCGTCTCTAATGCAGATTGGGAGTCCCTGGTGAAACCGGAGTTACGTACCCAGTATGAAGCGGAACGGACCAGTGGCTACCTCGACGTGACCATTACCAGTACGATAAGCGTACGCCGGGCCTGTTCAAGCTGGAGTGGAGTGGGGATGCTATGATTGCTCTCTCCTCCAAGACGTATTACTGTTACGGAGGAGACGGAGAGGAAAATAAGTTTAGCTGCAAAGGGGTGAGCCGGCGCGATCCCAACATCGACAAAGCCTTGTACTTGAACGTGCTGCAAAGCCAGGCCAGTGCCAGTGGTACTAACCGAGGATTTCGGGTGGTGGACCACCAGATGCGGACGTACATTCAGCAACGAGACGCCTTTACTTTCTTTTATCCCAAACGAAAAGTGTTGGCCGACGGTGTGAGCACCACTTACTTGAACTTGTGAACAATGTCGAACTATAACTGTTGATACACAAATGTAAAAGTCAGGATGGCCGAGTGGTCTAATGCGCCAGTATTAAGTGCTGGTCGGCGATTGCTGTCGTAGGTTCGAATCCTACTCCTGACAGAATTTTTTGTACCACTTGTATATACATACCACTACTATTCTATGTGTACATACCACCTGTATTCTATTTGTATATAGTGTAACCCATTCTTGTTGACTTAAATAAAAAAAAAAGTCAAAACCCATCATTGTGTTTTTTCATCTTTTATTCAACATCAATGAACGTCAGAACAACAACGTCATAACAATAACAATAAACAAGTGGCCTGCGCGCGCAGTACATTTTTAAGTTAACCAGAGAAATGGAGCATGCACATTAAAACGAGAGGCCGTCCAGTCATAGACGAGGACATCACGGTCTTCGGCTTGACAATAATCATCAAACATGTGTACAATGGTGGGCATAGAATGTCCTCTACTGAGTGAGATAAAACACACAGTACTGTCGCACACACTACTCAAGGGTCCTTGTAATCTTTGAGTATTCCAACGCCACATTGTAGTAGAGACGTCCATGAATTTCACCAAATCGGCATGTAGGGGTGCAAGTCCGTAGGAATCAAAGTATTCGCCTTGGCCTAGGGTGTCCACGTACACAGCTACCCAATGTTCACCGGGTCGACTCCTCGTGTCTGTATTCAGGATGTAGGCTGCTGGAGTGGAAGAGTGGGTGGGAAACACATTGCGTGGAAACACACCTCGAAAGGGGATCTTCGGATCTCGCTGGAGTATGCCCATCAGCTGCTCTGTATCCATGATGATGACTCTTAGCTGGCGTAGTCACACAGCACGTTTCTTTGCTGATCCACGCTGATGACGTTATCAAACTCGGCGTAGCAAATCACGTTAATGGTGTGGGCTAGAGGGGTGGCGAAACGCAGTTCCAACCGTAGGTTTCCTTTCTTCAGCAAAGCCAGTTGATGATCGTGTTCCAAGGTGGGGTGAGGTCAAAGGCGAACAATGTGTACCCACGGCTAAAGTCGTCTCGACTGATGGTATTGCCTTCGTCCTGGTTGTTTTGTCCTGTGGCTGTAAACAGGTTCAGGTAGGTCCGCGCATAGTTTTTGTTAGTAAAGTCCGGTTGTAATGGACGGGCTGGAATTTGATGGCCGGCCACGTGCAGTGCCACAAAGTTGAGGTTGAAATGTTGAAAGTTGAACGGATTCTCACCCCAATTTCCATTGAAAGCGGTGTTGGTCACACACGCCAGGGTAAGACGTTTAGGAAGATCCCCTAGAAATAAATTTTCACGGTTGGCCATCATCGTACCTGATGGCACAGAGAACACCTTGGTCTGTACGCGTCGGATGGGGTACAGGGCTGGTTTTTTCGATAAGGCTTCCATGTGACTCAGCAACACGCCCTGTTGCAAATCTACCGTGCGGACAAACAGGGCTGCATCTTCAATGACGATGTTGTAATTGACACCCCCGACTCCACCGCCCATTAAGGCGAACGCGGGTAAGGAACGGATCAACTTGATCTTGATGGATACACCGTTCATCATGTAGCGGTCTTGCTGGAACAGATCGGCGTGCAGTCGTCCCATCATATCGATGGACTTGCTTTGGGCTGCCATTCTTTTGCGTGTGACGAATCCATTATTGGCACCGAGCAAGCTGTCCATGACTCCGGGTGTATCCTTGAAGTACAGCTGAGCTTGTAAGTGTGATTTTTTGGCATCACTGCCGTACGACAACAGCGTCTCCATGTAGGCTCGGTACGGGTACGTATTGGTGGACGTACTGATGAGTTTATCGTTCAGACCTATATCCACCTGTTGGAACAAGGAGTGCAGCCAAAGATTCACCGGGCCTACTATCGCATCGTCCGCTATGGGCGTCCCGTCGTTGTCCATTATTTTGGCTTTCACGTACAAGTACGTGTGGGCTAAATCCAGGTAGGCCGTATCTTTGTTTTCAATGGTAAATTCCACGGGGCCCACCCCGTCAGGCTAGACAGGGGTCGATGTTCTACCCAACGTCCTTCGGCTACACTGGTTTGGGTGGGTGGAATAGTCCACAAATCCAATTCACTGTTGGTAGACGGACACGACTCGGAGTGAATGAACGCCATTATGCGAAGATGTCTCTCCTACTACTACTACTACTACTCCTCTTCTTCTTCTTCTTCGTCCTGGTCTTAGTCCTCCTCTGGGGTGTGCGTCGTCGGTGTGTTGGACGTCGAATGACTCTTCGCTGTGTCGGAGTTTGTCTTTTAAGGGCTTTGGCGATCAAGACGCCACCGGCTTCTTTAGCCCGTCGTTTGAAGGCTTGTCGGGGTGCTGTGCCTCCCATCACATCACCGGCCACGCGCAATCCACTGCGTACCGCTTGTTTCCCCACCGCTTTGACATCCCGTGTCACCAAGGGTAAAAACGTTTTCACAATGCTGCCCAGTATGTTCCCCAATCCGTGACCTCGTTGCATGCGTGCACCGCTAAACATGGGCAAGCCTCCTCCCGTTTGTTTCTTGTAGTAGTCGGCATAGCTGGGCGTATGGCACTGGTAAGGCGCGTACATTATACGAAGTGAGGAGAGCGGACTTGTCGGAAATGAAGTGTCAGCATCACTTTTCCTCGTTCGAATGCGATCGGGCGTCCCGTGTCATCTCTTATATCCACCGTGATCGTGTTGATATCGGTATGTCGTACGGGCAGGTACATTATATGGTTGAAACTCTGGTTGACTTGATCGCCATACGTCTTGCTAATGGACACCACCCGTAACATGGCTGCCCACTGCGTCCGAGTAGACGTACAGTGCGTACATACCTACTTTCATATCCATCAACATGGTACCGTTGTCAATGATGGGACCCGTGTAGACGCTGTTAGGCAGCCGTAACATTTGCTGTAGTGTAGGACTGAGTTTCACAGCCACGTTAGGGCTCAGCATGATAGAGCTCTTGTCGTTGTGTACGTTGACATCGAAGAACACGTTTTTCTTGAAGCGAAAGGCTATCAGGCGTGTTGCACTATCCGTGCTCTCCTTTAGAGCCTTGTACTCCAACAAGGCCATCAGACCCTCTTTGAACTTCTGGGGCGTATCGTATTGGCCTTGGGGGAGAGTCAGTCTGTAGATTTTACCTTGGTAGGTCACTTCGTACCATACTTCTTGGTCTTGTACGTTGTACCATGAGTAAGGGTATTGAATATCCACCAGTCCACATTCCCATCGTCCAGGTAAATGTAACGGTTGGGGTAATTGAGTAACATACTTGGTCAAGGTGTTGTCAGGAAACACTTCGAGTGATCTATTACTGGGCAACGTCAGGTAAAACATGACGACTGAGTTGTTCTGGCTTCTGCACCGGGTTTTTATAGGAGTTATTAGTAGGATTCCCAGTAAGGGCCCCCCCAGGCCTTGGGCGCCTTACCTCGGCGTTGTGATCGTCGCGTTGACTTAGATCGGCTACGTCCCCGTCGTGGTTGTGGTATTTTGGACGGCGGCGGTGACATGGAGTCCCAAGAAGAGGAGGAGGGTGGAGGTTGGTGTCGGGTCGATTGCTGCATAAAGGCCCAACGGTTAGGATTCCCTACCAATTCTTGAGGGGTGTGTATGTCTTTTAATCCCTGAGCAAAGACTTCCCAGCCCGGTGGATTAGAGTGTTTGCGAGAACGTACCATATCGTTGATCAAATCGGTCATATGAGACCCCGGCATCACTTTGTTTCGAATCAGCAGTTTTCCTTCAGCGTTCCAACTCATATCGGAATTCTGTTTCACCCGGTCCAACAATAAACGTGCCTTGGTCTTGAAGGCTTTAGGCACACTGGTCAACACTTCCTCTTCCAGCTCAGGTGAAGGTGGTGATGGGGATGTCAGTGTGGGCGTTGTGGGTAGTGGTGGTGTACTACTACTACTCCCTCTATATTGATCCATAAACGTCTGGTACTGGTTCAGCTTTTGATGGTAGAGTTGAATTTTCTCGTGATCGGGTAGTCGACGTTGGAGTATACTATTCATCTCTTCATCCAGAGACTGCAGTTGTT
This sequence comes from Hanleya hanleyi, assembly GCA_036873755.1. Classification (NCBI taxonomy): domain Eukaryota; kingdom Metazoa; phylum Mollusca; class Polyplacophora; order Lepidopleurida; family Hanleyidae; genus Hanleya; species Hanleya hanleyi. Next base: position 18,375 of record JAVTVY010046799.1, read on the forward strand.
GCACTGTGGCAGGCACGGGATAGGGTGATTGCAAACTCTGTAACAGTCGAGGTTCGACCAGCATCATTTTTTTCGTATGTTCCATGATGACGTTAGCGTCCCAAGATGGAGCCTAGTAACGGTCCCAGTACAGTAGCGGCTAAGGGTGCGACGAGTGCGCCGAGAAATCCACCTCGCTGTAACACCTGTTTCTTTTTCTTGACACTCCCCGTCTTCTTCACCAACGTTCGGAGACCCGCCTTGTGCCGTTGCAATTTCCCTTTCTGCAGAGGACTGAGTGGAACATTGCCTTTTAACACATTATGTGCCACTTCACACAAACACCGTACCAAGTCGGGATCCGCCCCGCGCACCAGGGCCCGGCCCACCTCCGATGGCGCGCTGCGTAATACGCGCAGGGCCGGCGCGTGCTTGCGTATCCGTGCAGACATGATGATGAATGACGGCTAGAGTGCGTTGTCTTCTTCTTTTATCTTTTATTTGGGTGTGTACACCGTCTGCACCTCGCCGGAAAAAATGAGGGTACGCAATCGAAGGGTGGAGGGCGTGTCTTGTTTCAAGTCAATGAGTAGATACCCGCGAGCGGGTTGGGTAGCATCTTCAAAGGCTTCTCGTACAAAGGCCGTGTTTTTAGGGTACATCTGTTGGGCCAGGTGCGTAATTTGTGAAGCGTCTCTGGGGTTTTTGAATAACACCACATACTGAGCATTCAAACTAATGTTCCTGTGCTCTTTGTTCTTACTGAAAAGATTCTGCACGATGTAGATAATGCTCAACCGACGATGATGGCTTCCTTTGGTAAAGAGACGGGTGATTCGACTGTCCGTTTCCGTCAGGAGATCGTCCACCACCACCAAGGTGTCTTGGGGTGTATCCTCAGGGGGTAAGCCTTCCACTAAGGTGAGTCCCGGGACACGTGCCAGTTCCTCGTACGCGGGTTGCCAAGCTCCATAACACCACAGGATGCGAGCTACAGGCGGTGAAATGAGGGCTGACCCGTGTTGGATGAGACGTTGAACGAAGTGTGTTTTCCCCGACCCTATCGGTCCAGCGATGAGACACGTGAAAGGATGCTGCCACCGAGGATCCATAGTTTTTTTTATTTTATTTTTTAGTTTTTTTATTTGGTGATTTGTGCTCGGCGTTTAGAAGCCCACCACCGTTGTCGTGGATCCCACCGGGGATCGTAGTCGAATGGGTACCATTGTCGTGGTAAACGTGATTCACGGGGATCCACTGCAAATATTTTTAGCGTCGTGGTGTTGGTGGTTGTACTAGGTGTTGGTGGTGGTGATGGGGTGGAAGGATCGTCGCTTCTCAGGATGACGGAGGATGACGTGGAGTCGTAGTACGGGACGTGGTCGTCGTGGGTGGCTGGATGTAGCGGGCAAAGGGTAACGTGGTGATGGATGGAGTAGACGGTGTGTGAGTAGACGGCGTGGTTGACGTGGGTGTCTGGGTTGATACGTGGCGGTACCTTTTTGACGTCTTCGAAGTGGGTGTCTGGGTTGATACGTGGCGGTGGTGGTCGAAGTGGTGGATGACTGAGATGTGGAACGCAGGGTGCTCAAACAGGATATCACGTACGACAAATCGTAGAACACGCCTGTAAATAACGTACCCAGAAGCACTACTAGACACACTACAGTACCCACTTGTGCTTTTCGAGTTCGTAACAGTAAGGGTAGATGTGTACTATCCATGGTACAATCCTACACTGAAGGCTGGTGGTGATAGGGGTTAGAATTTATAGGCGTTTCATGTCACGGCCTGACACCCAGGAATTAAACGAACGAGGCCACCCTTGCCATTTGACGAAATGATAGGGGATGCCACGTCGACGTTCCGTTTTCAAAATCTTTTCCACCGTGTAGTAGTTTTTCGGTGTTTTCACTATGGGTTGTAATTCTGCCTCGTAAAACGTGCCTTGCAGTGTTTCTCCTTGTAGATCTTCCAGTTGATAGACGTGTGGCTGTCGAGGTTTATGGCGAACGATGACAAAGTGCTCGTCACTCCAGTTGGGCAAGTAACTTTTCTCAAATTGACCTTTCACTTTACTGATCCGTACCACATCTCCACGTTTGTAACGGGGTGAGGTGAGTGGTTGTGGTGGACTGGATGAGTACAGCGTAGCACGCACTTGATGTTCGTTGCGTTCTGTCACATTACGGGGAGCTCGCTGGATACTGCGATGATAGGCTCGATTGTACCCTTGCACCAGTTGAGGTAGTACATCGATGTACCGTCGGGTGTTTTGGGCGGTAAAATACTTGTACATTCGTCCTTTGAAGGTACGATTGAATCGTTCCACCACAGAAGCTTTGGTCTCATTGTACGTATGGAAGAAAAATACCTTCTGTTTCTTAAGAAAGGCTTGAAAGGGTCGGTTGAGAAATTCTGTGCCTTCATCCGTTTGCAAATAAAGAGGTTTGCGCCCCGTCTTGAAAATCTGCTGGAACGCTCCTATTAGATTCTCTCCTGTTTTGGTGCGAATGGGTAGTACCCAGGCATACTTGGATAAAATATCGATACAGGTCAATATGTACCGATGTCCATCATTGTGAGGTGCAAATCGACTCATGTCCACTAAATCCGCCTGCCATTGTGCGTCTATACCTCCTACGATGACTCGGTTACGGCGAAAATGTCGTCGGGCTGCTCGATGTAAACTATAAGTGTCTTGGGTTTTTAACCAGTCTCGAACTTCAGTTCGACTGATGCCTTGAGAATGGGCAGCTCGAGCGAGCGCTCCCACAGCGCTATACGCGGCTGGACTGGTAGGGCTGTAATACAAATCGGTTAACACCTTGTTCACTGTAGATGCTGACTCCTTTTTTCCCTTTCGGGACCGCTTCATTACGGGCTTCTTACCCCTCATTGAGGCGCCTCTGGGTGTCCGTCATGTGTGTTCGCTTCATCAGGTGACACTGTCACTCTAGCCTCTGTGCATTCTATAGATATAGTACTTTCGTCTTCCCCGGCTGTATCATCGGATTCATCATGTTGTTTTTTTTCATAAGGTTCAGCCAGCGCGTCTTCCATAGCACGAGCCCACGCCAATTCGTCTGGTGATCGTTCGTCCGGTGTAAACAGCTGGTCCACAATAGGCACTACTTTCTCCAAGGCTGACCACAGAGAGGGAGTTAGGATGAAACTTCGCGTAGGATCTTGGTAGCGGCCCACGCGTGGGAAGAGGGCGGTACGGTATACGTAGATGGCATTGTCCATGTGGATGAGGTGTCCGTCCAACTCACCGCTCAACACCCGTTTAAATTTAGTCCAGCCATCACGCTGTAGTGTCACCGTATTCGATAGAGTCTCAGCGCGCGCCCAGCAAATAGCTCCACAGTCTTCCACCAGGGTGACTTTATCTTCATACACGTATAACCCCACCTGGTAGGGTGTAAGAGGCAGGATGGCTCGTAGGTGGGATGACATGCTTGCTGTAAATGTCGAACGGTGAATGACACACACTCTGTCTCATCCCTCGTATTTATAGTGTCAGGTACTATTCTGTGAGGGGCGGCTCCTGTGGAGACAGTACTTCATCCACCATGGGGACTACTTGTTGCAAAGCCGTCCATAGATCGGGGTCCAGAGTAAATCCCCCTCGCTTGAGACAGAGAAGTCGAGCAAAATAGGGACCGCGGAAAATGTAGACATCGTCACACAGGTGAATGCTATCTCCGTCGAGGTTACCGCATAACACACGTTTCAAGGTAATCCAGCCTTCCGGGGATAAAGAGACACGCGCGGGTTCAGACGTACACCAACATCGGCTATCGTCATCGATGAGCTCCCCGCGTTGGGGGTATAACAATAGGGTACAGTCCGGTGTAAGAGTGCGGGTAGCTAGAGAGCACGCCTGGGGGTAGAGTACATCGTGGACATCGGTGATAATAGCTTTCAGCGCCTGCCATAATGCCGGCCGGAGTAGGATAGCGGCACCCCCACACTGTTCTAGCCGGGGGAAAAAAGAATCATCTTTACCACTTCGCAGGTAAACACCGACTCCCACATGCATGAAATCGACTTCGGGCTCTTTTCCCTGTAACAACCGTGTTAATAGAGTCCACCCTGCTAAGCTTAAAGATAACTTCACTTCTCGAGGATTTTCTTCGATGAGCTGCAGTTCATGATCATAGACGATGAGAATCACATCAGACGTCAGTTGGAAGAAAGCGAGCTCCTTTCCGTGCGCTGCCATAATGGTGAATGACAAAACACCGGCCAGGCAAAATGTATATATATACCGATTCTTGCTAATTTCATCGTAATAAAAAAATTCGTACGCGTACCCTGTTCTAGAAAATAATTAAAATTTACAATGCAATTTTGTAGGTGCGCGCTCCAAGATAAAATATACTTCAGAACATTTGCGACGACGCTACATCTGTGTGTGATTTGTGCCTTCACTGTAAAACAATTAAGAATTTTTGCTGACAGGTAGGAGAGAAGAAGACAACATTGAAATCGTCTCCAAAATGTTTCACCGGCCTATTGGTTATTAGCAGATGACCTCCCTTTCAAGACATTCCATTCTCAGTGCCTGTACCGACCGCTAGATGGCGTCATGCCCAGCGCACCAAAATGAATCGGGAACTGTGCACGTTGACTCTAAGACCCTGCACTGAAACGAAGGCTATGTTTTAATAGTTTTTCTATAGTTTGCTTTCGATAAACCTGTTACAATTTTCAGGGACATATTATAAGGCTGTAAGCCATAGTCTTGACGTATTTTTAGCCAGGAAAATCGATTTATTTGCAGTGTACCCGGTTTTCCATACTACCGTACTTTAACATTAGGCGTGTAAAAAATCGATAAATTCATTAAAATAACGGCTTAGTGTAGCGCTAGGCTGCTAAATTTTTTAAATACTACACCATGAATTGCCTGAGTTCAATTGGAAATAAAATTTATACGTGCACTGACATTTATTGTAAAATCACAGCCGTTTATAATTGGGAAAGAAACACAAACCTATTTTCTGCAGCGTAGCTGTAGAACACAGAATAGAGCCATTTCGCCGAGGTCCGCGCTTTACACTATATAAGCTAGCGGCCCGCGGGCTATTCGAAAACCTTTCACTGAGATGAGCAGCAGCAGCCACGGAATGCCCCACGGAATAGTGACAATGTCTACGACCACCACCACCAAGCAGCGAAAGAACAACAGAGGAGTATCAAGAAGAAAGAAAAGAGCCATGATGGCTGCCATCAAAAATTTTTGGCTAACGGAATTAACGGAATGGGTAACCATATTAGAAGAAGACGACGGTGTACCATCATCAACCCAAGGAACAGCGGCCAACTTACGAAATTTATTAAATGCATCAAGAACCTTCAGCGAGGAGGGGTGGTTCGGTCTTTTACAGACTACCATGCAAAGACATTTGCACCCTGCCCCTCCTCCGTTGCTGGCGCCCCGTCCACCACCACAAGAGCCAGCAGTCCAGGCCACAGACGATGATGAAGAAGAAAAAACACCACTTCTGGCGGATTTTCCCCTGCAAGACCTATCCACCACCAA